>CM040980.1:27977175-28018827 GCA_022985145.1 Pangasius djambal | reverse complement strand
TGTGTGTGTGTGTGTGTGTGTGTGTGTGTGTGCTGCCCATCGCTCTCTCCAAATCAGAAAGGTGTTCAGTATCGGACCGCACCATTCAGGACGTTTTTACGGACAGATCAAACTTCAGAAATGAAATCCGTCAGGTCACCTTTAGCAAATTTCCTTTTTTTTTTCTCCTTTATTCGTGAAAGTAAATCGAACCTTCCATGATGGAGAAGCGGCTAAATTTAGATCACGTACTGTATACGTGAATATAGAGCATATCCTGAAGGTGGAGAGACATAGGTAAAGCGAGAGAGAGAGAGAGAGAGAGAGAGAGAGAGAGAGAGGAAATGTACTGAAATTGACATTCCTACTGCATGCAGAAATATTGGCACCCATATTTATTATAATAGGGGTCAAATCAAAAAGCAAACAGATACAAAAAGTCCCATGAGTCCAGAATGATAGGGTGAATTTACGTATATTTTTGTGCTTTGAATTTGAACTCTGGTAAAAACGTGTGATCTGTATTGCCGAGGACGTCCACATGCTCAAACGTGAGACTATAAAGGCACATAAAATGTTTGCTGAGGAGACAAATGAATAAATCAATAATATTATCTTTTTAAATCATGCATTATGTTCTTAAATTGATTATATTTCTACTTATTTATGCCTTCTTGCTCACTCTTTGCATCTACAATGAGGCTCGTTCGTGTGCATTTAAAAACAAAAAAAAAGTTCTGGCTGCCTCTGACAGGAGGTTACGTATTTATCCACAGATGGATGTTTCCACAACACATCGACCACAAACTCTTAAATCAGCACAGAAATCATTACAGGACATAAAGTCTGTGTTTTGCAGTGAACATTTCATTAGATTTTGATAAAAGCGCGCGGTCTCAAATCGGACACTGTAAAAGCGTTCGAGGTCCATTACCATATCGTCTCAGGGTGCCAATAATTTTGGGGCTGTCTGTAGATTATGCTAATGGGACATTTCAGAAAGGCATGATTAGCTGCTATATGTTTAAACAGCAGCGTATATACAGTAGATTAGTTTGGGTGTTCTATGGGAATCTGAATGAGCCTTGATGCTCTCGTAAATAATGTACTTCATTTCTTCAGAGTTCCTGAGAGCACACCGAGTGACGTTCGGCTGATTCGAGTGCGCTTCTCCTCTCTCATCACCTGCCATTGTGCAATCAGCTGTGTGTGTGTGTGTGTGTGTGTGTGTGTGTGTGTGTGTTTCACGCGCTATGGTGCGTCTCTGCCATCGTGAGTGCCATTTGTTTGCAGACAAGCGGGTTTTGATGATGGAGAAAGTACGCAGTGAGCGCGCGGAGCATCGCCTCTCGAGATCATTATCAGAGCTGGAACGAGATGAATAAAACATTTTTAAAATTTCTGCACATATATGTTCAGCAGAGGCACCTGTGCTGCTTCAGCGTAGCATTTCTACACCCTGTGTTGCAGTCCGGCCTTAACCACTGATTTTTTTTTTTTTGCAGATGGCAACAGAAAAGTTCTTGTTACAGCATTTGTTAGGGACTGTGGAAAAGAAAGGAAAGAAAGAAAAGCTCATTGGTGTGTTTGTTTATTTATTTTTCTGCTGAACGCAGCTGCTCGGACGCCTCCATGCAGAAAGGCCCAATATGGCTGCTGTGCTGAATCGGAGGCTGGGGGCCAAGCGGCCCAGTTTGGAGGATGAGACACCGGCGGAATTTTGCTCACGATGGCTCCCAGTGGGCATCATTTCCACTGGTTTTTATTTATTTATTTATTTATTTATTTATTCTCTCTCTCTCTCTCTCTCTCTCTCTTTCCCTCTCGCTTTTATTTCACGGCCTCCTCTTGCCAAGCGCACTGTGCTGACGCGAGCAGTCCGGCACGCCTGTAACGCCTCTCGCTCAGTCCTGCACCTGCTAAATCTCACACTCTCCATCAGGTCACTAGCAAAAAAAGTAAAAAAAAAAAAAAAGTCACTTTCTGAATCACAGGCACAAATCTACACCTCCTCCACCTCCTCCACCTCCTCCACCCTCTTCACCTCCCCCCGCTTTCTTGTCAGACTGCTTTAAGATTTATTTTTGGATAAATGAAGTCAAACAAAACGATGCAGATCAACATATTTATAGCTGGTTAATGAAATCTTAATTTCCGTATTTGAATTTTATTTTCTTTGTTTAACATACAGTGCTCGTTCATATCGGCACCGAGGCCCCTCGACTTCCTGTTACAGAGCAGAGGGAGAAAAAAAGCCACAAAAAAAGACTTTGTATTTATACAGTTTTGTCTGTGAGATCACCTTGAGATTTGGTAAATAATGAAAGTTGTTATTATTATTATTATTATTATTATTATTATTATTATTATTATTATTATTATTATTATTATTATTATGTTTGTCTTTTTTGTATAGTGAAGTCTTTATATTCTTAATTTAATTGTATTTTCCTTTCTTTATTTATTACACTTTCACGCGTATCTACACTGAGAGACCTTCACATGCTTCCTGTAAAAAACAAAAACAAAACAAAACAAAAAACAAAAACACAAAAAGCTAATAACGATAATGGTAATGATAAATAAAATAAAACATCTAATATTAATAAGCATTTTCTTAATTGAATTTCATTTTTATTTAATTCACACTGAAGTCGAGAGCCAGCCATTGTTTTTGTTTTGTTTTGTTTTGTTTTGTCTTGTTTTGTCTTGTCTTGTCTTGTCTTGTCTTGTCTTGTCTTGTTTTGTTTTGTTTTGTTTTGTCTTGTTTTGTCTTGTCTTGTCTTGTCTTGTCTTGTCTTGTCTTTGCGCCCCTTCAGCTCTGAGGCAGTCGGTTTGAAGCCTCTGACTTTTGCTGACGTTTGGCCAATAAGGAAAGTTGTCAGGTTTGTTAGTTCCTGAGTTGTATAGTGTGTTACAAACGGAAATCCAATCTCGCTTCAAGATCTCATAAGAAAAACAAAAAAAAACTGTCATTGTTTTGAAATCATCACAGTTTATTATATGTATATTTTTGATTTTATTCATTATTTACCCTGGACATCGGCATGTCACTCAGTCTCAGACTTTCTCTCTCCTTTTTTTGTCCTTTTTTGACTTTTCTAATCTTCCTTTTCAGTAAAGAGACCTTTATGAACTCGCTACACCTTTAGCTGGAATCTCTCTCTGTCTCTCTCTCTCTTTCCCCATCTCTCTCCCCAACTATCTCTCTCTCTCTGTCTCTCTCTCTGTCTCTCTCTCTCTCTCCCTGTCTCTCTCCCCGTCTTTCTCTCCCCATCACTCCACTCTGCGTCTATCTTTTATCATCTCTATCTCTCTCTCTCTTTCTCCAACTCTCTAGCCCTGTCTTTCTCGCTCTCTCTATCTCTCACGCCATCTGTGTCTTTCTCCCCATCTCTCTCTCTCTCTCTCTCTCTCTCTCTCTCTCTCTCTCTCGGCACTGTCGCACTGCAGAGCAATCGAAACAGATTAAAAAGTCCTCATGCTTCACGGAGCCACTCGCACCACGATGATCAATCCATAAAACAACCTGAACACATAAATCTGATATTGTTGTTCTAACACTTTTAATAACATAGATTTGAATATTGCCTTGTGCATTGGACTGATTTATTGGTTTAAAAAATAAATAAATAAAATAAATAAATAAATAAAAAGTGCCATCAGGCTCGTATAAGTGAAAAGGAGCGTCTGGTGGCCTGCCAATAACGCCATTAACGGCATTGTTCGGACTCATTACGGCATCGGAAACGCAATCGTAACTGCAAACCTACAAATGCGCAAGAATTTTCCGAATAAGATAATTACTTTTTTCCTCTGTTTCATTATTAATCCGTACTGTAAATCAAGAAATGGTGCGTGATCTGAAATCCCCTCTGTAACCTCCATCCACTGTGTGTGTGTGTGTGTGTGTGTGTGTGTGTGTGTGTGTGAGAGAGAGAGAGAGAGCAGCTGCCAGCTGTGCTTAGATGAGTTATTAGACTTGCGGTACGGCGTTCAGTGAAACGTTTCGGCTGATTGTGCTGACCCGAGCTCTGCGAGTCTAAAGCGTCGCTATTCAATTAGAGATAAACGGCATGGCCGCGTTCCCGCTCCTCCATCACACATCCGCCATGTTGTTTGACGCTAATCCTAATGCTAAATGAATCTTCTCAGATGTTACATAACAACCAGGGAGCTACAGAAGTGCTTATGTTCTGTTCGTGATATATCATATTTATACCACAGCGCCGCCGGGTTCTCCGTTCTAATACGTTATCGTTTCTATAGTAACAACTCATTCACAGCTACGTTTTCTGTAAGGAGGCATTTGTTTAACATTTATGGAAGGAGTCTCCAGTGTCAGCGCTGTGTAACAGTCAGAGGTAAAGCTATAATTTTTCCGACATCTTCAGGACAGAGGAGTTTATGTTTTTCTATTTTGTGGCTTATCAGTAACATGACAAGTTTTATTTACTTATTTGTTTGTTTGTTTTTGATCTTT
The DNA here is from genome assembly GCA_022985145.1 of Pangasius djambal. Taxonomy (NCBI): domain Eukaryota; kingdom Metazoa; phylum Chordata; class Actinopteri; order Siluriformes; family Pangasiidae; genus Pangasius; species Pangasius djambal. The sequence continues at coordinate 28,014,365 of CM040980.1, read as the reverse complement.
TTAGCTTCACAGCAGAGAAACAACCGAAGCTGTGTGAGGGAACACTGTTTACAGCTGCTATAACACAAGCGAGAACTCGTCTCATGGATGTTCCAACATTTTATACATACACATACAACTATAAGTGGATAAAAACGACAATGATTCATTCATTCATAAATTTAAAAGTCTGATCACTGGCAAGTGTCTGTTGTGTGAGAGGAATAAAACGCTTCAGGACGTGCTGTTACGGGAAAATAATCGAGTTCAGGGTGGTAACAGTAGCTCCATTCCATCACACCACCCCGTCACTGATTAGTTTCCTGCAACTAGAATGTTTTATTCCTTGTACATTATAGAAATGCAATTATAATATAAATCTGTAAAATCTTATCTTCGGTTCAATTATTATATTTTTTTTAGAAAAAAAAAAAAAAGGAAACCTATCTGGAACTCTTTCTTATAGTGAAATGATCTGCTGTCGGAAGGGTTCTGCCTTTAACGGTTCCTCCAGAAGAACGAGAAACGTTCTAGATTTAACCCTAGTGATATAAACCATACTAGTATTAAAAATAAATAAATAAATAAATAAATAAATAAATAAATAAATAAATAAATAAACCCATTCACATGGAATTGACAAGATCTTTCTTTCTTTCTTTCTTTCTTTCTTTCTTTCTTTCTTTCTTTCTTTCTCCCCATAAAGTACATGAAAAGCAAAGAAACAAAGGAACAAACAAGTAAAAATAGAAAAAAGAAAGAAAATAGAGATGGGTGGAATCATAAACAAACAAACAAACAAACAAACAAACAAACAAACAAACAAACAAATAAATAAATAAATAAATAAATAAATAAATATTGTCTGGAGAGAGTAACATTTTAAAAGTAAAAATTGTATTTATTTTTTTTTATTTATTTTTTTCTATAATGAAAGAATTCATTTGGACCAGAACAGAATGTAAGGATCCGGAGTCTCGGTGTACGTTCATTAGTCAGGATATAAATCCTGGATTTATATCTGTGGCCCGTGGAAAAGCACGAGCCGAACCTGAGACGGAGAAACGCATAAAAAGCGCCGCTAATGGACAGGAGATGAACAGAGCCGAGCAAACAGGAGGTCGTTTATTTTGTGTTCATTTAAAACGAAAATATTACCCGTTAAACAGATTATCTCCAGATTATCACCGTGCTGTATACAGTATACCAGCAGAGCTGTTCGGTGTTTGATAGCCGATGCGGTGTGTGTGTGTGTGTGTGTGTGTGTGTGTGTGTGTCACTCAGAGTTTTTTCGTGCGTGAACTTTTCTGAAAGTGATGTGACAGTTCACACTGGGAGCGAAGGCAGAGCTCTGATTCACCATCTTTTCCTCTCTCCACGTCTCTGAATTCTGCCTCAACAACAGCTGTCGCGACAGATTTGAATAAATAAATAATAATAAAAAAAAAAAATTTATTTGAGCACACAGGAGCAGATAAATTTAACGTAAGACTGCAAGGGTTTGCTCAACACTTACAGCATTAAGCTATTTATTTCTTTCTATATTTATTTGTTTATTCAGGTTTGCATAAAAAGTGTCCGAGTTTCCTCAAATTATTTTAAGCCTCACCTCAACTTCCCTTTTCCAGTTCCCCAACGCTGAACTCCAGACAGTCAGAGAAACGTTTCCACATCGGCCCGTGTGAGAAGTATCTGTAGCCTGAAACCGCGTTATTATCCACTTTTTTGCATCATCTATGAGAAACAGAAATGGAGCAACAGTGAATGAACTGACACGAGTTATAAACAGCAATGATCTATGGACCATTTTAGCATTACAGTATTAAAATTTTGGATTAAAAATATACAAATTTACAAAATCTTGAACCGGTTGTTGCCAATCAGCTAGCTAGCTAACAGCCAAGAATGCATTACATCTTAGTGTCTTAGGATAAAAACATCGTAGGATTAGGATGATACTTATTAGGGAGGCTGGTTGGCTCGCTAACACTTTCTGACAAGCGAACATTATCTGGCTAGCATAACAAACTCAAGAAGAAAACAGATAGATAAATCGATAATTTAATAAATGCTAGGGACAATTGATAAACTTGTATACATCTTAATAATGAGAATACTGAGGGAGGCTAGCTGGCTAGCTAACGCTTTCTGACCAGCTAACATTATCTAGCAAGCAACCATTTTCTGGCTAGCTAACATTTTTTTTCTAGCTAGCTAACATTTATGTGGCTAGCTAATGCTATCTGGCTAGCTAACATTACGCTGCCAAATGTTCTGTTTTCATATGAAATTTTAATAAACACATTTAACATTATCAAATGAAATACATTTATACAAAAGTCCAAACTGACAGAATGTTAAAGGCTTCACTAAATAAGTTGCATTTCACATTGTTATTTATTTAAAGATATATTGAGTGATTGATTACCTGAATGTCCACAGCTTATAGCGACAAGCTATTTAGCGGCTCCAAACCGAGACTCGAGCGCAATTAGCCAAATAGTTTTGTTTTTTTCTTTTAAACTTTATCTAAGACTCCTCAATAACTAAAACTCCACAAAACGCAAACTGCCAGAAAGATTAATTTCAGAGAAATCTGTGAATCAATCAATTAATCAAACAATGAAAAGAAAGGAAGAGGCAAAGATTAGCAACACTAGCCATTACGAAAAAATTACAAAGAGGAATGGAAGGCCAGAGCATGTGTTTCGACTGCACTCCTATTTTTCTGCTCTTAGATACTTCATATTTGCAGATCTTGTCATTTGGCCCTTTTTTTTCCCACAGACCTCAGTGTGACAAATCCACACACACACACACACACACACACACACGGAAGAAGACAGCACAGTGAGGCAGGAAGCGTCGTGAGGCCACGTGCACGCTGCTTTGAGGTGCATATGGAAAGGACCATTAGGAGGAATGGAAGATCGTTTGGGATAAATCGAGTCATTAGGCATCCGTTTGTGGCAGAGCGGCTCTCCATATGACAGAGCGGGGTGGCAGGCCTCCTCTTTTCCGCCCCCCTAACACAGCCAGCTTGTGTTTCCTGCACCCATAAACAGAAAAAAAACAGATTGGCTCGTTTGCATTTCTCCTCTGGGCGGCAGCTTGGCAGTGGCTTGTGGCGAAACCCTTTAACTGTCATTCCCTTTTCCAGCCTTCTGGGTTTTTTTTCATTATTCAGCTTAAAATCTGTTTAAAATAGGATTCTGCTTGACATGTACGGAGGAGAAGTTTCCCTCAGATCACCTAAATGTATATATTTACACATTTGTGTATAACAGTAACAGTCAGTATACAGCATCTACTGTACAGTATACAAAGTCAGAATGCTCTGATTAAAATAACATACACACACGCGATTATGAATTTGGGATGTGATTCTATCCATTTTTCTTTAGAGTCTCGTCCATTAGTGCGGCAGAAGTGCAGCTGGACTGAAAGGTGAAATGACAGTAATTATGACAGCAGGCAGAAATAAGGCGCTTACGGACGATCAAGCTGCCAGGACTGGAATCGAAGCTTTCACATGGCCCGAGGCGTCTTTTAAACTCTGTCATGCTGTCTGTCGTCCGTGTGTGTGTGTCTGTTAGTACACCCTGCTATCGTGTTTCTTAAATTCCACGCCTGTGTATCTCCTCACGCCGCGTGGCGTCAGCCGCCTCGGTCACGCGCAGGCCGCGGATACGGAGGCGTGAGATCACAGAGCGCATCGACGCTGAGATAATTACACGCCAATCACCCAGCGTGCCGGCGTGCGCTGACGGAGTGTGAGGGCCGGGAACTCAGCCGAGGAGGTCCTGATGAACCTGACAGCCCAATAACACCAGAGCAGAGGTTTTCCCTTTCCTGGTTTTACATTTTAACCCTCACTGCTTAGCCGTAGATGTTCATAACAATGCTATATAACATATTATTACAAAATAATGAGAGTTTCATCTCTCTCTCTCTCTATAGAAGGAGAGAGACAGAAACTTGGATATTATGTATATTATGTAATAATATGTTATACAGCATTGTATGGCTAATATATGTATGTATGTATTTATATATATACAGGTATATATATATATATATATATAGAAATGAAACACTCAGTGTCATGCAAATAATCAGTGACAGGGTGGTGTGATGGAGTGGTGTTACTGTTGCCACTCCATAGTTGATCATTTTCCTATAACATCATCTTCAGTTGTCTTTTCTTCCTCTTATATTAAAACGATTTGCCAAGACTTCTATTTGGCAAAAGATGACACGCCATGTTGCGTTACATAATGCGTGGAAGTTCACAGGTAATGAAGCCGTGACGGTCGCGTACGATGCGGTGTGTAGCGTCAGTGCTCAGACAGAAGCCTGCGAGCGATGCCTTTAGCTGTGAATCGGATCGGGCCACTCGTGCTGCAGTGCCAAGAAGCGAAGACGGGAAGCCAAACATATGCTCTCCATTACACGTTTATTATTCCGTGTCAAAATACCACGCTGAAACTAGCCGGGACGTAGATGTCAAGCGGTGTAAAGTGGCCTGGCTGTGTGGAGGGTTTTAATATTCTAAAAGTTTGTAGAGAAATTCAAGAAGGGTGTAGCACTCGATCCTGTAACCATGTCGGAAAGCAGCTGCCGGCTAACCGCTGATAACATCCAGATGATATCGACCTCCATTTTCTTTCCTCGCGAGATAATTTTGCAAATATTATTGTTTGCACTTAACACGGTCAAGAGCTATTTGAGGCAGGGAGAAAATAATTTACGCAGACATTATGTGGTAATATGCGTGTCAGGCAGTTGGATGGAACAAATTATCCTCTGTTATGTGCTAGTTCCATTTTAAGTGGTTTCTCTGGGCTGATTTCAATTGGAAGAATAATAGCGGGGAGGTTGGAGCGGGGAGGTTGGAGCGGAGCGCCGGTGTTTGTTGGATTAGACCGTGTTCAGTAGGTGTGCCCGGATCAGATTCACTCAGGATAGCAACATTCCCAAATTTCCGACACATTCCAGCCTAACTACTGTTGTTTTAGTGCAGCAGACAGCCATAACTGCACAGCTGTACAACGGGCTCCATAGATAGATAGAGAGACGGATGGATAGATGGATGGATAGATGGAGGTGGACCATTCCCTACATCATCATGCTTTATTGGCGGTCAGTGGCTGAGTGATGGAAGCCATCGGTGTGTTGTGTGTGCGCTATAAAGCAGCCGTCCACTGACAGATTGACGGAGACTCAAACCTCCTCAATCACCACGACAGAGAGAGAGAGAGAGAGAGAGAGAGAGAGAGAGAGAGAGAGAGAGAAAACCACAGAGATAGAGAGATGGACAGAACAAAAACTTTCTTTTCTTTGCTTCGTTTTCAACCAGTTAGGCGATTTGCCCTGCCGTCCCTTCAGCAAGCTGGTTTGTTGGCAGGTGGGTATCCGGGTTAGATCATTATTTGGTGATATTAGGTGAGTTGCGATGAGAGGACGTGGTAGTGTTTGCATTTTAAAACGCATGTTAATGAATATTCATCAGTCCATGCATTCTTAATGAGGGTAAATGTGTAAAGATGACCAGCCATTTTAGTAGCTTCTCCAGAGATCATAAAACAATATCCATAAAATAATCATCAGGTCTCTTTGTTTTATTACTGAGAAATATGTTTTTAATAATTAATATTTAATTCATTTATACTCATTTTGTAGCATAAAAATAAACATTTATACAACTGCAACATCATTATTATCATTATTATTATTATTAATATTATTATTATTATTATTATTATTGTTGTTGTTTTTTTCATATTATTATATGCTTGTTTCTTCTGTGAGTGTGTGTGTGTGTGTGTGCGTGTGTGTGTGTTCACCATACAGTTTACCTGGTTGTGTTTATTTGGTCTACTGAATTGTCTATAGCTTGTGATCTTTTTCTTCTCTTCTATAAAACTGAGACACTGACTTCCAAAAACCATGTCCTTTTATATTTACTTGTTAAAATTAATTCTAAGGAAATCCTCTATCAAACAGTTGTACTTTCGCTACGCCTTCAGTCATCCAGCATGGTTATAGCGGGATTCTTTATAATAAAGAATTGATCTTTAACCATGAAGGAGGAAGATAACCGGCTGTGATGGCGAATGAGGCTGTAAAAAAGGAACAGTCATTTTGACAACATATTGACTGAAAGAGAAAAAAAGAGCGCTCTCGGGTCCTGAGGGATGCCGCTTATCCACTTGACTAGAATGAACTGGGTTCAGCGGCAAGGCTGAAGCCGTAGATGCAGTTCTGCGTTACTTCTGCCGAATAATATGCCTTAATTACACGACAGAATGTTCTTTAGACCCTTACGGAGAAGGTAATGAGCATATTTTCTTTCGCACCGTAGCTGATTAGCCTCCCTGTCATGTACAACCCGCGCCGAACCTTGCTGAACACATGAGACTACAGAAAAGACCTTAATGAGAGGGACCGTGTGTGTGTGTGTGTGTGTGTGTGTGTGTGTGGCTGCGTGTGTGTGTGATGTGCAAACCCTCCATAACCACACTCAGTCATAATAAACTCACCTTCTGCTCTCAGTTATAACACATTATTAAATCAATCAGTGCACACATTTAATTATCCATTAACGAGCCACAACACTCATTCGGTGGAAAATTTATTAGCAAGTAAAAGCATGATTTAGCCCAGGAATCGGATGATCTATGCTAAAATCTGTTAGCTAACAAAATATAATAACATTTCAGCTAACTAGTCAGCTAGTGAAGTGCATTAATACAGACTAAAGAGAAATGAGGAGTCATATTAGTATTATTTTCTTCTTCTAATGATCATATCTGCGCCCTGGACAAAGAAGTCGGAAAGTCGTTGGCGAGCGTTTAGGCCATGAGATGTGGTGTTAAGTCCTCGCATTGTGTGTAAAACATACTTGAGTCTGGCTAGCATCTTTAGATTCTTTATTTTATTTTTAGCATCCTTATTTTCTTTATTTATATGTTTAACTGTGAGATGAGTGTGTGCGGTTATCAGGAGATGTATACTGCGTGACGGAAGTTGCTTGTTCCTGATTCTGTAAGGATCACTTGTCATAATTTATACACTGATATGTAGAAAAAACACATCCGCATGCTAGCGGCTCAGCTGATGTGTGTAGTGCAGCAGGTGGTGGGATTCAAAACGAGGCGCTTGTGTTGTCGTTACAGTATTGAGGTGCTTCACACCACCAGGAAGTGTGTTATGTTTACACATAACTACATTTCAAATGAAAACTTTTGTTTTTCAAAGGACCATAATGTAACACTTGTTTACTGGACAGCTACGAATAAAAAAAATAAATAAATAAAAAAATCGTAAGGAATAACCCAGGAGGAATCATGCTGTTATACAAAATAACACACCCCGAAGTGTACAGTCTGGAGTGTGTTATTAATTTAGATGAAATTATTTAATCTATTAATGAATGACACGTCACACTTTTGAATGATTTCTATTTAGATGTAACGTTATGGAACGTCCAAGAGACAAGTTAGCTCCTGTTATCGCTTACGCTATAGCAGCTACGAGCAGTTATTCCCTCTTTCACATTTCCTTTTATTTCTTTATCTTCCATTTTGCTTGGGATATTATCGAGAAACTGGAAAGTATAAACTTCTGTGTCCTGAAAATGCTGGAAAATGTAAAGTTACAGCTTTACCTGACTGTTACAAAACACTGACACTGGAGACTCCTTCCATAAATATTAAACAAACATCTCCATACAAAAACCATCAGGACTTCAATGATTAAATGCGGTGCGTCACAAACAATAACGCATTGGAACGAGCGCATTAATATAAACCTTTTGCTTATTTCACAGCCAGAGCTACTGTCCAAGCTGTTCTTGGTCCAAGCTGTGAAATTTGTTCATAAATTTCATCACAATCATCGTTTTCTTACACTCTTTGTTCACTGCAAAAAAAAAAAAAAAAACAATATCAGTTGATTCTTGAATATGGTTTAGTTTGTAGACATTTTTGTAATTTCAAGCTTGAAATTGTCTTATTTTATCGTTTGTCCAAATCAAGCTTAAAATTTGTAAAAATATCTTTAAATAAATTGTATGTAGGTGTCAAAACTCTTGTTACAAGCAAAAACTATAAACGACAAACAGCATGAACTATTTAACTAGCTAATAAAATGGCATATCTGATGTAGTGTAGCTTAATTAAGACAAATGTGCATGATTCTACATTTTAGCAACAATTTGTTTTACAGTTTTAATAGTTGCTAATTTGCGAGAGTGAAGGGAAAGTTGGGGAACTGTGTCAAAATTGTACTTGAAATTTTGTAACAATTCCCTAAAATGATCGATAGAGTAATAAAAATATTATTAATAAAAATAACCTTATATTAATTTTAGAATAATCTCATTCAGAGATCTATTTAAGATACTTCCACTTGCTAAGAGATCTTTTTAGTTTATTTATGTATTTGCGTACTTATTTACTTATTAAACGCCGATTGCATGAGAAAATCTGAATTATGTAATATATATTACCATTACAAAAAAATATGAGTACACAGGAAAAAAAAATTTAACTTCAGATTTTCCTCATGTCCATACAATGAACATGAAATCCTTAAATTCTACATTATTTGTTTTTTTTTTATTAGTTTTGTCTGTTTTCATTGCCAATATTTATACTGATCATGCCAAACAAATGCGTCCCGCTACTCGTTTCTATTGTCTTTGTAATGTTCTCTCTTCGCTGTGTCCTTTTAAACGAGGAAGTCACACTACCCACATCTTCCATCCAAGCTACACAGCATCAGCACTGTACAAACTAAACATACATTAAAAAAAAAAGTGCAAAACTTGTAAAAAATGTTATAAATTAATTGTTTTTAAATAAGCTCACCTCTACATATGCCCATTATATTTGAACTATCAAACACCACACTTCAAATTGAAGTCTTGAATGTGCTAAATGGATGACTTTCCTTTTCTGTTTTTGGAATCAGGTCTGTGTTGTTCTGTGTGTTGTGTTGTGTAGGTGCCAAGTTTGATCTGAGTGATACGTGTACCTCGTCACGGTGGCTGTGAATGACGTCCAAAGTGTGGGCAGATAGAACTTAGATTAAATTATCTAAATGCAATGTCTTACCTGGCATGAATTGTGATAAGTTTCAAGGGGGGAAAGCGGCAACATGTATGCTCTTAGAAAACGGGTTGTTTGGTGGTACTTCAAAAGTTCTTTGGATAGCTAGGTGCCTTCTGTACTTTCTCTCTCTCTCTCCCTCTCTCTCTCTCTCTCTCATACATATATATATATATATATATTTATATATATATATATATAATTTAAATCCATGGTATTGGGCAGAACCTATCAGACAGGATGATACATACACAGTATACTGTAAAGCAACAGGGAAATGAACACTTACTTTACTGCTGGAAAAAGGAAGTATTCTTTATGACACCATCTTACATTTCAGATGAAGTTTACGTAAGGCTTTTACATTGTTTTGGACATTTATCTTGCCCGTTCTTATTCTCAGCTTCCCACTCGGCCGGATCTACGGCAAACATGGAGGTGGCATTTTAGTATCGTCTCTCACATCAGCCACATCAAAATAGTAACTGATACCTAAAATGGCAAACCGGGCATTCTTGATGGGTGTCAAGTGATGACTAAACTCTCTTTTTACATATAAAGCACGATAGATGTTCCAAAGCAAAGTACCCTTTCTACCACATACTTGCTCTATCCTTTGAAATACACTTACATTCTGGACACATTTTCTTTCGACTGTTTCTGAAATGTTTCACCAAATGCCAGAGAAGAAAATGTGGAAAAAAAACAAAAACAAACAAAAAAACAGAGGAGGCATAATGGAGAGAGAAGACGAAAATTGAAGAGAAGAGTAGATGACATAATTAAATTATAGGAGGGAATGAAAAGAGAGAGTTTGACAAGACCCAGAAAGCTTCGTGACAGGTTTCATAGCAGTGCTGTAATCAAAACCACCAAAGTCAGGACAAGAAATAAGACCTTAAATGGTCAAGACCATCACAGATAGTTGTTCTGTTTATTGTTGTATATGTGACCAATACAATTTGAATTTTAAATTTGACACCAGCTGACACCAGAATGAGACAGACATTTATCAATCCAGCCCAAAACAAGACCAAGACCCATACCAACCAACACCAATATAAGACCAAGACAAAACCAAGTCTCACACCAACTTACACCAGAACATGTCAAGACAATTACCGACCTACATCAAGACAAGACCGAGACCCTAAATGGTCAAGATTAACATAAGACCAAGATCTTTAATAGTCCCAATTAAAACAATACCAATAGCCACATCAACCAACACCAAACCAAGACTCTTAATGATAAAGAGCAAGACAAGACCAAGATGCATTAAAAACCAAGACTCACAACAACCAAGACAAGACAAAATCCTTACCAGTCTACACCAAAACAAGACCTAGACCCTCACCAACCAACAACAAGGCAAGACCAAGATCCATAACCATCAACACCAAGACCAAGACCTTTACCTCTTGTCTTGACTTTTTTTTTTTTTAACAAGACCAACACCCATACCAAAACAAGACCTAAGACCTTTAATGGCCAAGACCAAGACCCTTACAAACTGACACCAAGACAAGACCAAGACAAAAGAGTATGAGACACCGAACACAGATTGACACCGAACACAGTTTATAGCTGTTGTGGTAGAGTCTAGGTGTCTATATAGGCGTCAGAGGGTCACTAGAAAAACATATCCACACTTGCATTGTGGAAAAATGAGTAAGATAAACTTAGCTAAATTAGCAAGGTGGTAGCTAAATAGATATGTGTTGTTGGTAAAACATGTTGGGAGTCATGAAACATGTACTGTACACCAATAAGGATGCATGGAAGTTAGTTAAACATGTAACAAAGCAAGACAGGAGGCGAAACAAAAAAGTTAGCTAGCTAGGAAGGACAAGATTGTTTTCCTTTTGTTATCAGCTAGCTATCTGGATAGTTTATGTAGAAATTCGACATTGTCACAGTAATATCTCTTGTTGCTTTGTTTGCAAAACAGGCACACAGCCCTGTGGGGATTTTTTTTTTTTTCTTCATATTTTCGGTATTCAGAACTTTCCCCTTGACTTGTGATGGGTGTAAAGACATGACTGCCAAGCTAATGCTAACACACTAGCCTCCCATTTCACCCTCCTAAGTGTCAGTGAGCAGTCAGGGAAGTCAGCGCAGCAACGTGAGACACGTTATAAATGTTTCATTAGCATTTCTGAGCCTCGTCTCAAATCAAATTGCTCTTCTCCGCCAGCATTACACCAACCCATCCTTTCTCTTTTTTCATCCCTCTCTCCAACTTCGCCACCTCTTCTCCTCTTTCTTTCTTTCTTTCTTTCTTTCTGTCCGCATGGCCTCGTTTGGTCTGATGGATCTCAGCACCTGAGTCACAGCAACTCATCTCTCCTCTCTGTATTTTAGCGCTCGACTCCCACCTGTCTTCTGTCTTTCACCTTCACACTTCCTTTCTTTTATGCGCAAAAAAAGGACGCGATGTGCGGGTTTACAGCTGAGTGCAAAAGTTTTCACACCCTTAGGATAAAATAAAAAAACACAAAGAAATGTGTTTATTCCAACAAGATATTTAGTGTGTTTTAACCACAATTCATATCGTGGACTATGTTAAGATATTAAATTAAAAAAAAAAATTTCTTACAACAACATTTTTTAAAAGATTTTCTTACAACTTGCAGGCATTTAGCTGCCTTTAATCTCTGAACAGCTTTTCAGTCCTCGCACGTCTAATACCGTGATTCACTTGTAAAGTATATACACATCTGCAGCTAATATTTGTCCATCTTTCTTGTTCAAATTGACAGACACTCTATTTTATTTATTTTTTTTTATATTTTACAATAATTGGTGCTCTACACCTCCATGTAATTTTTTTGCTATCTTGGATTTTTCTTTTGTTGACTTTTTTATTTTTCATTATTTTATTCCACTCTATTTTTTGTGTCAGATTAGATTCAGTAACTTTATTGTATTTATGCACAAGTATAGATAGATGTGCGTGAGGCATTTCTGTGCGAAGTTCTTAGTCTTCATGTCTTCACGGAAAACTTGGGAAAATATTTTCCTGATAGCTGTTGCTATACACCTCCATTTTATCTTTTTCAATCTTGCAATGTCTTTTTATTTTCTATATTACTTAACTTATTCATGTTTAATTCTTTTATTGTTATTATTATTATTATTATTATTATTATTATTATTATAAGAATAACACCTGAAGGCTATGAAGCTAAGTATATAAAGCTACATGTTTAATGACTGATCATTTACATGGGAGTGAATATTGAGACTTGTTTGGTGTGTCTAATCTTATCTGATCTAGACCCTGCTATGTATACTGAGAATTTAAAAAAAAAAAAGCGTAGCCATAAAATAGCTGTAGAGAAAGAAGAAGAAGAAGAAAAAAAAAAACAAAACAAACAAAGCAGACTTCTTCTCTACATCTCTTAAAATACGACAGAATAGAGGAAGAAAAGTCCAGCTGGGCCTTCCTTCTCCTTCCACAAACAAATGTTCTGGAAATTTCCATTCAGAGGCCTATTGTCTCTCACTTTCTGTTTCCCTCTCTTCTTCTCTCTCTCTTTCTTTCTGTCTGTCTGTCTGTCTGTCTGTCTGTCGTTCTCACATACATGAAAACAATCCCTGGTATTGACTGAGCAACACGGCAAAAGTAAAGTACAAACCCGTATTTTTTAAGTTCTGTTTAATCGCTCTCGTCACTTTGCATCACTGCACCGCGTGTTACTCAATCACACGCTCGTCTCTTAGAACACAAGTGCAGCAAAATGCTCTACAGCGATTTTTTGCTGTGAGACAGCTGGTGATAAATTCAGTAAGGAGCTCCTAAATCGTCACCCACACTCAGCGAGTGTGTTAGCAATTTAAAAAAAAAAAAAAAAAAGTGTCAGATTTGATTCGAGAACGTTGCTGTACGATGAAGTTTTTAGCTAGTTTGCACGTCCTGACTGATGCTGCAGAGGATGATCAAACTGAAATAACAACATAAAACCACCGTAAGGATGTGTGTGAGGCTTTTCTGTGACTTTGTCCACATTTTCTGATGCCTTTAGGTTACACAGAATTCGCATTCGTTGCCATCTTTATTGGCTCAGAAGACATGAAAGAGTGAATGTAGCTTTTAAAATCAATTTTAAATGAGTAAAAGTGAAGGGATGAGTAACTTCCTCACACTATACATGCAATTTTTGCATTTGTGACATAATTCAGGCAAAAAATTGCTTCACGTTTAGTCATATTTGCTCTTTATTTATGAGTCAGACATAAAATATAGTTGTATGTGCCTGTTCAGTGTTCAGCTCACTAGTTCATTTGCATTGCAGGAAGTGTGACATCCGTGCACAGTGAGCGGGACGGCCCCCGGATGCAGTGACCAGTTTTTGTACCCAAGCTACCTCAGATCACACATTACACTGAACGCATCGCCCACACACACACACACACACACACACACACACTCACATACATACACACACTGCAGGAGTTATACCCTGTTGTGATTCACTCATTCAGAATGCTCTGTGTATATTAAATAAAAACAGTTTAAATAAAGAGCAGAAACTACACAGGAAGTAACATAAGAAAGAGGAGATTTTACAGAAAAAAAATAGTACACATTAAATGCATCAAAAAGAAAGTTAAAAAGGAGCAAATATCAAGTAAACGAGTAACGTTAAGAAAAAAAAGAGAGACCGACTTTCAAAAGAGATTTTACAATAAATTTAAATCAAAGAACACAACTTTAAAAGTAGTGAACCTTTTAGAAAGGTTTATTTGATATAGCAGTTTTCATTTTGAATCAGAAACGTCAAGGTTCTTTAATTAAAAAAAAAAAAGAAGCAAAAAATCAGATACAAATAAAATCATCCACAGGCATATACAGTATGTATACGCATATAATGACAAGAACTTGGAAATCAAAGATGAAAAAAAATCATAGTGAAGATAAATGGTGAAGGATGTGAGAAGAACAATTAATAAATAACCGCATAAGTGAAACAATTCTGTAAAGAGCAACACTTATTATACGGAAACAAGCCACGCCGCGGTGGTGCGATACGACCCAAAACGAAGCGAAGTGGATCGTTTTCCTCCACCAGCATGGGGTGAAGTGTGTTATTTCGCTTAATCAAGAGCGATTGGCTAACAATCATAATTGTTACTTTACTAATGAGCGATATAATGCGCTTTTTAGCTGCTTGTAGTTACATTTAATCTTGTAGAACATCCACGAAACAAGTTACTTCCTGTTATCACTTACGCTACAACAGTTGTTCCATCACTAGCTTCTCGTTTTTCTCTTTTATGACGTTAATGAGATAAAAAAAAGCGCAAATGGTCGCGTTAAAGCGTAGACTTCTCTGTCCTGAAGACTTTAAAAATTCCCCACACCATCGATTATATGTTTTTCTTTTTTTTTTTTTTTAAATGACCAGTCTTAGATTAGTACGAGCTGTTACTATGGAAACGATAACATATTACATAACGCATTAGATAGCGATAGCGAGCACACTAATATGAATCTGTTGTTTATGTTTCAGCCAGAAACGAACTGTCTGAGTCGTGCTGTTGTATATAATTAATCCACATCTTCCGACCAATCAGATTCGAGAATTCATCCTGCATACTTCATTTAGCTTTATACATCAATACAAAACATTTTATTCAACACAAAATTGTTATAGCACGATATTCCAGATTTGTCCTGATCATGGAAATGTGATATATCGATATATTTATTTTGACATGAGAACACTATAAGTATAAATTAATCAAAGTCCATTTCCAGCCTCGTCCTTCCACTGGCTCACTCACTCTTTAAACTATGTTTTTTCTGACTTTTTATTTAATTGACGTTAATAACCATTCATTTACGTTTTAATTACATACTGTTCTCAATCCACGTAGGTGCTGGCTTTATCGCTGACAGAAGTGGAATGACAAAATATCGCCCATGCTCATACATTTCAAGTTCTCCGCCCTCTGATCCACCGAGCAGCATAAAGCTGAGCAGCAATCGTTAAACGCACAGCGTCAGCGTAGCGCATCGTCACGAGTGTCAATATAAAGCACATGAGTGGACACGTGTGTGTGTGTGTGTGTGTGTGTGTGTGTGCAATTAATTCTGATGGAACAGAGCCCTCATTTAAAGGCTGAGTGAATTAAGAATGAAATGCAATAATAGAATTGAATGAAATTAATTTTCTTCTTATTTCAGTGTCTATCTATCTATCTATCTATCTATCTATCTATCTATCTATCTATCTATCTATCTATCTATCTATCTATCTATCTTTTATGTGAGTGTTGTGTCTAAAGCTGATGAACGTGATCTCTGATAAAAGCCATCAAATAACGTGAGAGCTTGAACGTGTTGCTTTACTTCCTGTTTCAAATTTCACAACAGCAGGAAAAAAAGGATGTTGTGGTCTGCAGAGGAGACGGACAAGTCTTCTCAATATAGTGGGCACAGAAAAAGTCTTCACACACACATGCACACACGCACGCGACACACGCACACGCACACAAAACACACAAAACAACAAAACACAGAATTAGTTTTGTTTAGAAGCGAGCAGTATTGACTGAAAGGCTTCAGCAGAGCCAAGGTAGCTGAGAAAGAAAGAAAGAAAGAAAGAAAGAAAGAAAGAAAGAATAATTCAAATTAAAAATGCATTTAATAAATGAATATATTTTTAAAAGCTGTAATTATAACACCCTCCTGTAAAAAAAACTCCTCTAAAACAAACAAAGCAAACAGATAAACAGATAGATAACACCCATAAACATAAACAAACTAACTAACTTGTGACGATACCCCTCCCCCCAAAATAAATAAATAAATAAATAAATAAATAAATAAATCAACATGAATGAGTTCATCTCGCAAAATGTTAAATAAATAATCTTGTGATAATAACGACCCTAAAAAAGAAACAAATGCAAACAAACAAATAAAACTGATAACTGAAAACAGACAAAAATAATAACTAAACAATAAATAACACACCTAAATATAAACGCACCAACCAACAAACAAACCGCTAAACATGTGATGACACCACAAACATAAACAATCCAACAAATAAACTTGTGATAATATCCGTCCTCAGGAAAATAAAAAACAAAAGATAGATTAATAAATAAGTGTGATGACAACGACCCAAAAATATTAAACAAATAAACTTTGTGACAATAATATATCCCTAAAAAAGAAACAAAAAAAACAAATGTGTTAACACTCTCTCTAAATAAACTCTCTCTAAATAAAACATATAAAATCACATAAATAAACATGTGATGATAACAATGCCCCTCAATAAAACAAACAAACAAACAAACAAACAAACAAATCTGTCATGATAACAACGCCCCCCTTAATAAAACAAACAAACAAACAAACAAACAAACAAACAAACAAATGAACCTGTGATGATAACACTCCCCCCCTTAATAAAACAAACAAACAAACAAATATGTGATGATAACAATGCCCCTCAATAAAACAAACAAACAAACAAACAAATATGTGATGATAACAATGCCCCTCAATAAAACAAACAAACAAACAAACAAATATGTGATGATAACAATGCCCCTCAATAAAACAAACAAACAAACAAACAAACAAACAAACAAATCTGTGATGATAACAATGGCCCTTAATAAAACAACCAAACAGACAGACAAACAAACAAACAATCAAACAAACAAACAAACAAACAAACAAACAAACAGACAACCAAATCTGTGATGATAACAATGCCCCTTAATAAAACAAACAAACAAACAAAAACATTCTAAAAAAAGAAATAAATAAAGCTTTGATAATAAAATTAAAAATGGAATCAATCCTTGATAGACACTTGAATATTTGGTCTGAGTTTGAAAAATACAATCAGAGGAAAAAATCTTATACGTCTATGTAGATATAGATTGTAATTGGATAAAACATTTGGATAAATCATTAACAAATTCTGGACGAGGATTAATAACTAGCTAATGGTTTTGATTTGAAATACTGCTGATCCATGCGGCGATCCCTGCAGACCCAGAGTGACGTGGGTTCTCGGTTTCTCCGACAGGTGAAGCGGATTTCTGTATACACGGTGTCCAAAAAAATCAGGAGCCAATGAGAGTAAAACTACATACAGTATTTACAGTGTTTATTTACGACACATGCTCCACATGTTCACTCTTACGCTCTGGACATTTTCTCAGCCACTGTCTCACGTTTTTTTCGGGATTTTGCTCAACATATTTGCTCAACATGTTCCTTTGGTTCCTGACTTGTCACCCTGTAGAAGGTGAAACAAAAAGCTACCTCGAGTATAGCTAACCAGTGCTCTGGACAGTCAATAATCCCGGATCTTCCCACCTCGAACAGGAACGCTGGCTCTGATGACGATGATGTTTGGTCACGTTTCTCTCATGTTTGTATGATGGATCAATGCTGCATTTGGTCTTGTCCGGGAAATGTCCTAATTGGTCTGATGTAACACCTCAAGACCAAGACTCCTCTCAGGAACCCTTGGGGTCTGCCCGTGGAAGAAAACGTGAACGCGGACCTTCGTTGTTCGAGGTGTCAGGCGGCTCTTTGCTTGTCCACAGATGACCCTGCTAGGACTCGTGTCATTCAATATCCCAGAGTCCTCCAGTGGAGCGTTCGGACATGCGGGCCCTCCGCAAAAACGACTCGGGCCAGGTGTAACTGTTTCAGCTAATTGCCTCATTAATGATTGAGCACCCCGAGCCTGCTCCAGCACTTCAGTTGTGGGGGAGCAAATTGTTTCTAATCGCTTTGATGCTATCAATTATTGATGAGACAGCAAGCTCAGATGCTAGCACCTGGGTTTGGAGCTTCTCCGACAGTCCTCCCTTTCAGTACCTCTGCCCTCGCTGTCTCAGATACTCAGTTAATCATATTCTTAGAAAGAGAACTGCAAAAAAATATGTCATCTTAGCGAGTAAAAATATCGTGAATATAGTCCCATGTATCTACAATATCCTACTATAAGATGACAATAAACCGAATATAAGATTATCAAACCTAGACCTTTTACTCATTTCAAGCTGGAGATAGTCGCAATCACTTGGTAGATCATTTAAGCATTTGTTTCCTGAAAGAGGCTGCCAACAGAATAAAAAAATTTAAAGCTTAAAATGAGTAACAATGACTGGAAAATAGGTTAAACAATCTCATATTCGGTCTGTTGTTGTCTTATAATAAGAAATACTAGATACATTTGACTAGATTGAAGATATTTTCACTTGCTAAGATGGCTTTTTTTTTTTTTTTTTTTGCAGTGAGATCATGTTAGAAAGCTCCTGTGTGCCCCATTCTGACATCTTCTACTGTATATAGACAGGAAATCTGGAAACTTTTTCCCTTAACTGAAATAGTGTCACTTTTGCATGTATCTCGACCAAAAGTAAAGTTCTAGTGTTCAAAAGAGTGAAAAGTAAAGAAAAAAAAAAACAAAAAACATGCATTCAAAGATTTCAATCTGACTCCATTTTAATACAACTGAATTAATTAGGTAACAAAAACAAAACCTGAATCAAAGTAAAAAAAAAAGCATCAACTTGTGTGTATTTTTTTCTCCACTGAAAAAAGGGGATATAACATATACAAACTATATATATATATATATATTTTTTTTTTTTTGCTTGATCTAAGATTCATCTTTTTTTCAGTGTAGCTGTGCAACAGCTTGATGAAATCGTGACATTTCTGTGTGAGGAAATCGGTCAGCTTTATCAGGTTTGTCAGGTTGATTTTGCTGACAAAATGACGTGTTGTAAAAGAACTCTCCAGTCGTGAGTTGAGATCAGCAGCCTCAGGACTCATAACGTGACGCTCAGATTATCGGCGGGGGAATTAGTGGCATTGCAACCAAATACAGCTGACAGCAACGTTCTGGCAGCGTAAGAAATTTCTTTATTGAATTAAACTCTAAACTCTAAACTCTAAAACTGACAACAGCAGGATGGCAGAGGATGACGCCAAACTCCCGGGACAGCTGCAAATACGGTACTGCTGATGGAGGAACGTGAACTAAACATGCTAACGGACAGGAAAATGTCCTCATCGCCTCACAGTTCGTGTTTATACACAACGTTACAAAACATAACTTAGTTTAATCGCAGGTCTATCGTCAGAGGATCTTTATCCTACAATCTGACATGAAGAACACACGTTATCATACGTATCTGTTATAGAAGTCAGCGCAGGTTTTATTGGGATCTTGTACAGTGACAAATAATAATCATTGCAAAATCGAGCTGAAATCACAGCTGGCCAGATTTTAGACATCTTTAGGACTGATTTTACTGTTGCGTTTGGTAAACTGGCTGCTTACACAACATGAACAACGAAGTCAGAATATTACTAAAAACATTTCTGCATCATTTTGGTGAAATATACCGAAATAAATGATCTCTAAAAGTTGTTAAAAATAGAAAAAGAAACCTTTTTTGGGGGCAAAACCTGATTTTTCTTTATTTTCGTTTCATTTCCAGAAATCTCTGCTAGATTTCCCCACTTTATCTGCATTAATCTGCAGTGACTAATCTAACTAAGTACATTATGAATTATCTTTCAGTTCATATAAGAAAAAAAAAAAAACATGTTGAATCTATAAAGAAGCTGAAGCCGGGTGCCGTCAGTTCAGCACATCTGTTTCCACTTCGTTCTAGCGTGACCAAGAGAACATGTTCTCCTCTGGGACGGTGTGTTTTAAATGAACTCTGTCAAGCAGTTCGGCCACAGCTGAAAGTGTGGTAACCCACCAAGGGCAGTGAGGTGTTGGGTCTGTCTCGCCACCAATACACATAAACACACACACACACACACACACATAAACACACACACAAAGCACGTGTGGTATTTCAGGCCACATCCAAATGCAAAGGGGGCTTTTGTGAGCACTCACAAAATGACGGATAAAGTCATCTCACTCTCAAGCAGTAAAGTTCATTATGATCTTTCTCACAAAATCAACCACACACCGTTGACTGAATCTCAAAGAGCATTACTTTTCCGCTCTGAGCAAAATTCGTGAGCACTTATGAGGACAGTTTGCTACCAGCAACCAGGCTAACAATTTTATCAGAACATTTTCTAAGCATTATGGCTCTAGGTACTTTTGATTCCTCACAGAGATTAATCTATAATATCTTTAGATAAAGTTTATACACTCTACTACAATGCTCCACTTTTTTTTTTTTTTTTCAAATATTTTGTCTAATGGGAAACATTATCGACCATTTAATAAAGCTATGTGTGAAAGTTTTCACAGGTCAAACCTAGCTAAAAAAAAAAATAAAAATTCCCACCAGATTTCCTAAAGTATTTTAATTATTTACTCATGTGGGTATGTTAATAAATGTCAATCAGCTGTAAATTTCCAAGCATGTTCATGGCAATATCTGAAATCAACAAAATGGTGACTAAAAGGTGAAAGAGCGCCTCCTAAGTGTGGCATGCAGTAAATCTCCCAGTAATGCAGCTCAGCCACTGCAGTGTGTCAACTAACACAGACACACACACTGGCCCTTTCTCCTTTTACAGGGCGCCGTTACTTTTGTCCTAATCGAATGGCTAGTTTTATTTGTTTTGGAATCACTTTCTTTCCAGTCATTAATATGAAATGACTAAGTTACACAAAATGTTTTTTTTTTTTTTTTAAATTGGTGTGCAATTGAAATAAATACACAATTTAAACTTGTCGGAGAAACCTGTATATAAGATCACAGTAACTTATCAACGGTTATGCGATTTGAAGCCGATCAGTCGAGGTTCACTTCAGCGAGTCTCCTTATATATTCATTTACACAAACATGGGATGCAAATGTTTTCTTCCAGACCGACCGGATTTTCATGAATACCACATGTCTTGTGTAAATGCTCCTGCGAACAATTTACAATTTGTTTTATTTGTTCTAAATGAAATTGTGGGGCGAACGATTATTACGCAAAATGTTTTTAGAGCATTGCAGGAATGTTATTTCTGTAATTTTACAGCATGTCCTTCTGGGATCCCGGTCAAGTACATTCTAATAATGTTCCCGTTAGCATCCGCTTTACTTATGGCCGCTGTGTCTTTTAAAAACAACTTCTTTATCATAAGTTTTGTTGTGCTCGAGAACTAAACTCCACCTGGAGGTATGTAATTTATTTATTTGATTTATTTATTTTTTAATTTTAACGAAGAACGGTGTGCAGGTAATTACAGGACCCAGGCGTTTAGCACCATCAGGGGAAGCTGATGTATTAGACACATATGGCAAACATGACATCCTGTACTACAGAGCTGTTTTAATGAGACAGGGGATATTAGCAAACCTGTGTGAGGTTGTGTGTGTG
This sequence comes from Pangasius djambal, assembly GCA_022985145.1. Classification (NCBI taxonomy): domain Eukaryota; kingdom Metazoa; phylum Chordata; class Actinopteri; order Siluriformes; family Pangasiidae; genus Pangasius; species Pangasius djambal. Next base: position 27,992,930 of record CM040980.1, on the reverse strand, counting down.
TGCGAGTGTATGTGTGTGTGTGTGTGTGTGTGTGTGTGTGTGTGTGTGAGTTTTTGTGGGTGTGCTGTTTGATCGATTCATAAGATTTTTAGTTAACTAGGCAGCAGGCTTGTTTTGCTCAAGTAGAAATAACAGTACATGCCAGGCAGAAGTGAGCCTTTTTTGTGTAATAGACCACCCACGAGAAGGTGAGTACCGAGCTGCATGAATCATCCACCAGCGTCTGATCCGTTCTATCTGTGGGGTCGGAATGAAAACCAGGCAGAAAGAGTTCAATAAACCGCCCCTTTCACTAGGCGGTCAACCTACACAGACTTGTTTCCAGGAACTTCATTTGTCACTAACAGAACTGTTGTAGTGTGAATGAATTTAGGCATTTTTTTTAAAATCAGGGATATAATCATCACTGGTTAAAAAAATCACTTTTTTTTTTAATACAGAAAACAAAACCCAACTTACAGAGAACCATCAGTTACATTTTTACTCCAACATGATCCGATCGAAATATTATTTAAGTAGTTTAACTTTATGGCTAACAGTGTGATTGTGAAACCTGAACCAGCTCTCATTACTTAACTGTTTATTAATTGCAAGCAGAAGTAAAGTAGTTTTAATTTCACGAGCCAGGGCAAGTGTAAGTGATTAAATGGGCAAAATATCCAGCAGCCGCTTCCATTCCAGCGCTGCTGTTAAAACACACAGCACCTTCCACATGTTATGAAGGAAAAAAAAAAACAGGTTTAAATTTAGTCAGTAAAATGTACAAATCATCTTCGAGCTAATATTCAATACAAAGCTAAGATCTGCTTATGGAGATTGGCTTGCAACTTCCACTTATTAAAAATCTATAAGAATTGACGTTAGCGAAATTGCTTGTATAGCTGTGGGTCACAGTCGTTGCTTTTCCTAGAACGTCGTGTAAAATTCAACGTTCTCACTTGTTTAGAAATTGTACGTTTCTACAATGCGACAAGCGACTGTCCGTGTCCTATGCACGTACGCATATATACACGAAGCCGCGATTTAAGCGACAAGTAACGTTGAGATTTTTTTCAATTCTAAAGCGACAAATCCAAACAATTGACTCGAAGGATTCCTCGAACCCACCCTATGGTGCATGTGGTTTGACTTTTCTCACAACTCACAACTTTACCTGCAGTTAATTTACTATTTACTCTTTGACACACAAAAATGGTGAGAAAAAACCTTATAAACACGGTTTCATCTTATTTTGTCATACACGACCTCATTAAATGTGTACGGAGACTTTTACAAAGAACAATAAAGCTCGAGGGAGGAAGAAGCAGAGATCATTGGTGCCTCTGATGAGTGAGATTATAATCCGCTAGTCTTTCACAATTTTATTCTATAAAGTCATTCAGTACTAAGGATGTTCAGTGAGGATGAGGTTTGCATTGCAAGTGTAAATCTTAAGGGTGTCCACGTGGGACCATTTAGAGAGCAGAAAGTGAGTCAGAAATCTCCAAGCAGAAGAAGAGAGGAGGTTTAATATTTTTTTTTTGGAGATGATTCAGGTACCATGGCACAGTGGATGTTCTCCAGTGGTGTGGATGTAGAGTTACAAAGCAAGGGCTTCTGTCACTCCTAATCTGAGTGTAGGTGACAACCTCGACACACTAACCGGGTGGTCATCTCTTCAAGGCTTGGGAAAGTGAGAAACCACCCTCGGATAGGGATGACTCACTTTTCATCATCACCAGGTCTTATTAAAACCTGCTAAGAAAGTCCCCTGACACACAACCAGGCCATCACGGCCTTCACAAAAGTTTCCTGGTGAATGCTGGATTGAGTCATGGTTCTTTACTGTCTCTGTTTTGTCTTCTGGAAAACTCAACTCTTCTTCTTCCCATCTTTTCATCTTATGTTGCAGATATCATGGCAACCTGAGCGGTGAGCGGTGAGACTTGTGGCCCAGGGCTTCCCGAAAAAGCACAACTGCGCCCATGTAGATGCTCCGTCTTCACTTCCTTCACCTATGGCTCTACTCTTTGATGCCTTGTTCTACCTCCAGGCTTCCTTTCTTTATTACAGCTACAGCTTCTTTTTCTATCAACTGCGAAAGCGCGATCCAAGGGAGATGCTGGAGGTCATATTTTCTCTTCGGTTGGAAAAAAAAACCGGCATGTTAGGATAATTAGCACGACTGTCTTCCAACAGAGGCGTCCCTCATGATGTCGCTCGAATGCCATTGTAATTACCACCCGTTTTTTATTTTTCATAAAGGCAGTCTTCCTTCAATATACACCTGTAAAAATGTTATGTACAAGAGCATGGACAATGACTAGCCAAGTCCTCATAGATCATTTGGATTAAATCTAAGATATATTTTTCAAATCTGTTTGAAGTTTCGCTTATAGTGGACTGAAATTGGGGGCATTTCCCTAGAAGTTACAGATCTCATGGATCATAATACTGATTAAGTAGCGACTGTAATACACTCCAGATATGCTGAAGGAGAAGGAAAGTGGTCGAAGAAAGGATCTGAAAGCGAACAGAATCATCTCGACTCAGATCATTCGCTGCATTCTTCTCCAACAAAACTAAAACTTGGGTGTTAAGCTCAATACATTTATTCAGAGTACACAAGTTCCACATCCTTCTTCTCCACCCTGTCTCTAATTTGGTGAGCAGAGGATCGGACAGTATGTGACCATTCATGCTGGACATGATCGTCTCCTTGGCCTCCTGTTCATCGACTATGGGAGCTCTACTGACCTGAAGAACATGTGCAAGCGTTCAGTGTAGGAGCTATCGCTATCCGAACTGCAATCCCTTGCCTGAATTCACACTGCAGTTTAGGCAGACGATGGGATCGGGTAACGACGATGCTGTCTGATCTGTTAAAAACTCTGTTAAAGATCTGTGTTAAAGTCTTAGGGCTCGATATGATCCACAACGTCAACGTCAGTATCCATGTTTAGAACATACAGATGTGCAGCAACATGAAAACCCAGCAACATGCATTAATAATAATAATAATAATAATAATGGTAAAATAAATAACCCCTCAGTACAAAAGGCATAAAGTCTGCTATTCTGGATAGTATAGTAGAGTATGGTGATCTCCAATATTTATGTTCGGTAATTAAAAAATATCAAATCTACCAATTAAGTTATCAAATTTTCCATAAATAGATGCTTTAGTCCTGATCAATAAGCAATGTTTTAGTTGGAATGACCAAGATAATCAATATAAAAAGAAAACTCTATTCTAACATCGGATTAATAACAATATTTTACTGTTTTTTTTAGATGCTTAAGACAAAAGGCCACGCGTATTTTCATTCAGAATTTTAACTCAGTAACACATTCCAGTTACTAAAAGACAATTAGCTGTGTTAACCGACGCTATTCCTAGTGCAGTTACTATTCTTGCAACTCTAATGTCATGAAATGACACACATGCGTGGTACAGATCAGGCAGCGTCGTAAAAACGTAGTAAAACGTGATGAAATGAGCGCAGAATGGAGCGCATGCACAGTGCAAATCGAGGCAGAGCAGGGCTTCACACGTGACAAGGAATCAGCGAATATGCAAAAGTTCTTCGAATGGACAATCTGAAGAGCTACTCATGGATGTGCTGGCTTGAAGTGGTTAAAATCCATAGACAAACCCACGGTGAGGGACTTCATCATCACCTCAACATCCAGCTCGTTGAGATCATCCACGTCAACAACACGTCAGCACGGGCCCGAGAGCTACACACAGGAGGACAGGAATGGAGAGAAGACAATAAGTAAAGGGACAATACGGGGCTTGGTTTTGTACATAATGTAAATTTAGTGTGTATAGAAATCTGCATGCTGCCGTGTAGATACAAGGACACTAAGGTACTACGGATTTCAATTAGAGCAAAGAGAGACCCAGTCTTAAAATGGTTTAAAGTCTTATCCATCACTATGTTTCACATTTCACACACACCTGATAGTGTGCTTTCTTTTCTTTTCTTTTTTTATCTTATACTGAAGAACAAGTAAGGAATCATCAGAGGTGGAATGTACTTAAGTATCAGCTTATGTGATTAGGACTAAGAGAGTAATTAAAAATTAATACTTCTAATTATATTTCTGAGGAAAAAAATCCAGAAACCTATTCCTTATGTTTTATATTTTCAGAGATCATGAATTTCTTTCTTTCTTTCTTTCTTTCTTTCCTTCCTTCCTTCCTTCCTTCCTTCCTTCCTTCCTTCCCAGCTACTAATCTGTGCATGTTAACTACATTCTCTGTGTTGTGCTTTTACAGAAAAAAATAATCAAAACGAATCAATAATCAACAAAGAAGCCAAGTTACTGTTACCACCCCAAAGTTGGTTAATTTCCCCTAACAGCATGACCCAACGTATTTTATTCCTCTTATACCACAACAATTGACAAATGATTAATTGTTATTATTTTATTTATTTATTAATTTATTTATTTGAATTGTTATTATTTTATTAAAGAGCAACACATCCATTTATAGTTAAGTTGAATGTTTCGGAGCTCCCATGAGACAAGTTAGTTCCTGTTCTCACGTGCGTTATAGCAGCTGTAAGCAGTCGTTCCCTCGCCAAATGCTCTTTCTCCTCTTTCTTCGAGTTAATAAGGTGAAAACAATCGCAGCTTGTCATGTTACAGAGACACCGTAAAGTGTAAACTCCTCCGTCCTGAGGATATCAGAAACTCTACCGCTTTACCTCTGAATGTTACAAAGCACTGGCACTGGAGACTCCTTCCATAATGTTAAATAAATATGCCCTAACAGAAAACTTCACCATATCAACAATGTCCACTGTGCAAATCCCTGGGAATAAATTACTGCACTGCTGTCAGAGTCGCTGCTATAGGAACGTAATCACCTTCCGACCAATCAGAATGCAGAATTCAGCAGCTCTGTGGAATAACATATTCAAAACATCTCATTAGCCCCACAACAGTTTCATTCCACACTTTCACTTGAGCATTAATTTTCTGTGCTTTCCTTCACCCATGGGAATCATTAATTTGGGAAAAGCTGGACAAATGGTGGTGTGATTTTTGTTTCTTAACAGCGTTTAAGGATTAAAATCAGCCAATTAAAATCAGCCAATTAAATGCTGCAGCGCAAAGTAGAAGAGGGCGCTTTGCCAGAAATTGTCTATTGATCTGACATTCTCAGATCGTGCATATGGCCTGGGGTCCAACCAAAAAAAGATGAATCAGTATCTATCTATCTATCTATCTATCTATCTATCTATCTATCTACATTAATTACTGCAGTAGGCCTCTTCCTAATAGCAATGTCTTATCACTCTTTCACGGCTTTTAACACCAAACGCATGAGCGAGGTGGTCTCGATTCGCTCTATTGCACACTGGAAGAACTTTGACTCTTAATCGACCCGGAAGTGACTCATACATGCTGTGCATTTTGCAGTTTTTGTAGATGTGAGCCAAAGGACAGAGATATAGCACTGAAGAAATGCCAATGAGTAAAATATTACATATTTTTCATCATAGTTGCTCTGAACTCATCCATGAGTCCTACGTTTTGCAGCTTCAGCTATGTACATTTTTGGCAATAGCCTCCATAAAGACAATTCTTTTTTTTTTAAAAAAAATCACAATTTTCAGATCTGCTCTTTTAACTCATTTCACAGAAGGAGATTAAAAAAAAAAACACACACACACACACAAAAAAAACTCATTTAATCAGACTCCTGCCCTGGATTAAGCAAACATGGTGTGGACTGAAAAAAAAAAAAAGAGCAAAGTTGAGCAAGAAGTCAGTTGTCAGTAATTGTTACTATCATGCCCATTAAAGAGGCCTCTGTAGCAAGCAGTGCTACGTTTACCTGAGGCTTTAGTTGTCAAATATTAATATTCTCATGAATCTTTCAATGTCAGTTTGGCTAAAGCAAAGAAATTCAGCACCTTGCCGTTGTTGAGTTATGACCAACTTTCTGACTAACTTTTTCAATCTTAGGTCATTTTCACACTTTTTTCTTCCAGACATGAGACGGTTTCCCCCGAGAGCGGTGAAGTGTGAAAACTATATTTGAGATCAGGAGCAGTCTAGAGAGCTAATTCGTGGTCATCTTGAAAATGGTGGTCTGGAGATCGGCTAATATTTTGCAAACCTGAGTGCACGAAAGTGACATATGGAACTGCTCAATCAATCCAAAGTTCAGAATGATTTTTTAATGTGAAAGCAAACCTTCGATTATTCGCCCTGCCCCCGAAACACGCCCAGACTCAGTCCTACCCTGATAGCAAAACATCTGGGCGAGATCTGGCTTACTTTAGGACCTTCTGGTTTAATTCTGGCACAGTTTTTTTTTCACATTCTTGTGTGAAACAGCATTAGGCTGAGCTCTGGCATGAGTTTGCAGCTTAAGGGCCATTCGAGGGGAGTGGGCCCTGGTAGTATGTGGGCCTAAATTCAACAAGTTAAGGCCCACAACCAATTTTGCTATCTGGGTAGCTGGGGACTCAAGTATTTGGAGATATCTAAGGCTTCTTTGGCTCGCTGCTCTTGAGAAACCCTTAAAGTCCATGTAGAACCCTACACCAGAGAGGTTCAACCCTTTTTGGAAGTAAAACTAATAAAGTAAAACTGCAACGCTTAAAACAGATATGTTTAATGAAACATCTGTGATGTGTTTACCATTTCTGGTGCTAATCTGTACGCTGATGCTGTATTTTCATATTCCTGAGAGACGTTAGCAGTTGTGTACCAGTTACAATTTTGTATAATAGGAGAAAATATTTAAGTGGGTTAAATCCCATTACACCTTATCACCAGGCAGTCAAAACCGCGAAAACAGACCAACATGTAGAACCAAAAACACAGAATCTCAAAAACTCTGTACTATCCATATAACCTTTCCAATGAACTGCGTAGCCGTTTCTCGAATGCAAATGATTCCTAATTTGCACGACTATATTGATTTTTAATCACATGATTGGCTAAATAAGGCTGACATCCCTCAACGAGAAGTGCTAACTTTACATTCACTGTCTTCTGGTGATATAACTTCTAGTTAAAGCCTACAGAAATATGTGAAAAGACAAACACTGAACATGCTTCCTTCATTTTTGTATTATGCACATGATTTTTTTTTTTTTTTCATTGTCAACTTCATGGAAAGAGCAGCCACTTTAACTTGTTATTGTAGTGCTCTTACACAGCTGTGAACTAGGCTAATACATGACTAATGCATTACAGGCTGATTGGGTAGAGCAAACAGTGGCTTTGGAGACAGACAGTAGTGGACAGCATGGCTTGGGTTATGCAATAACCTTTTTTTCCCTCATGGCCTGACTTACATATACTATACTGGGTTGATTTAAAGGGCTACCATCCTTTTTTTTTGCTGTCCAGACTTGATAACTATAATAAAGCAGATACTTTGAAGCCAGATGAATTCAGAAAAAAAAAAAAAGAAAACATAATGGAATTTATTCTTCTACATTACTTCCCACCAATTCTCAGGAGATTTTCTACATCTGACACATGTTCAAATGTACATGACATGTTTATCCAAGCCATGGTTTTGCCAGAGTTTTGTGATGTAAAGATTGGGAGATCCTGTGAGGCAGATGTTTTGAGAAAGGGATTGGCAGGTCATGGGGATTAGTGAATATATCCTTCTGTTTTTTCCAGCTTTCTCGTCTGCACTGATCTTTTCAATCCTTCCTGGAACTGGACATATCTTAGACAGCTAACTCGAATTACAATTGGTGTGAAAATGGGAGAAAAACTTTTAGACATGAAGTAGAAATTACCACAGGGAATGTATAGCTCATCCAAACTGACATGGTTTGATTGTGTTATGTCCTGTAGGAAAAGAGGTTTCACACTTTTTTTCAGTATAAAGACACTCCAGGAAGTGCTCTGTCTTTTCTATCACCCTGCACCAAAACTAAAAAGAACCAAGTTTTGGCCATGTTTAAAAGACAGAACAATAAAATATAGATGATGTCAGAAGAACAGGGCTTCTGGGGATTTAAAGTAAGTTATTGCATTTCTAGCACAGGTGCAGCCCATGGACATATTATGATCATGTGACCTACTAATGATCATGTAAAACAACAACAACGAGTGCTTATAGTGAAAGACGAAAGACAAGAATCTGTGGGTTTGGATAAGGTAGAGCTGGGGCGAGGGCTTGAAGAAACCAGAAACTATAAAGGAAAAAAGCCAGAGGCAAACAGGAAATGTTCAAATAGTCTGTGGTAGTTTCTTCAGACTTTCAGACCCTACTGTATCATGATTCAAACAAGGATTTTGTTCAGCCAACTAAGGGCTATGGCGCTGACAAAGTTTTTGGTTTGCTTTGTTTATTTTAAAATCAAAATTAAAATTTGTCTTTCAGAGGCAGGTGGCATGAGTTCATATGCCTTATGTCCTGATGAGCAGAGGTCAAAGTGCCTTGTTTAAGCCTGCATGGAGCTAATGGCTCGGCTAAGACCACGCCAACTTAAAGATGAGATCGCCTCTGAAGAAGATCTATGAGCCGAAGGATTAACTCTACCATTCAACAAATTTTGAATTCAACCATTCAACTTTACCATTCAAACTAATTGCTCAGATTTGACCTCTAGTGAACTCTCCTAGTTACTGGTTATACACTTGCCATCTTTCCACAGTCCTCTCGATAAGAATGGTGTCCTATTGTGAGAGGATGGTGACACCTAAAGTCTAAAGTGACTTACAACTGAGCTGAGCTGTTAAATGATAAGGACCTTGCTCAGCGACCCAACAGTGGTAATGTGGTCTGTATGCCAGTGCCCTAACTGCTGAGCCACCAGTTGCCCATGTGTTGCCAAGAATCAGATCTTATTGAAAGGGTTCATACCAGGTTAGAGCTTTTCTTCACTCGAGAGTTTGTCATACAGGTTTAGAGATCTAAAGAAGTGGCTGGAGACTTTAGAGAGAGTTTAGACAATCTATCTGTCTTCTGAAGCCTTGATTTGGGTTTGGTACACCAATGGAAAGCATTGAGAAAACTTAGAATTATAGAAAAACTAACACTATAAAAGGTATTCTTTCCTCTCATGCTAAAGTAAAATGCGTTAAATGCACCAATGCTCACATATGGGCAAGACCGAATCAGTGCATTCAGGCGCAATAAGTACGTTTATCCATTGAGCCGCATGTTTGGTTTCCAGGGCTTATAATGGCGTTCAGCTGGTGGAGATGAGTAACTCTTGCCACAACAAAAGCCACCTGTGACAAACTCAACAGTATTCTCGAATTCTAGCCTGGCAGTATGGTTTCCTAAGTACACTGACTCACTGGAATCCAGAATAGATGCATCAGACCTGGAACAATGGAAGCTTGGTACATGGTGGACGTCTAGATGAGCAGCTCAGCAGGTGGCCTCTAAATGCCTCCCAATGGGAGTGTGGCAGTAATCCACTTTATATTAGAGCTTGGAAACAGGACTGTCTAGAAAATCCCCTAGAACAAAGATGGCAAAGAGGGGAAAAGAAGAAATCTCGTTTCCTTAGGATGTATCTCAGCAGCATGGTCATTAGAACCTGACTGGAAGCATCAAGACCAAATAGGGTTCTGCCTTTTCTCATTTTCCTGATGCCTGGCTCGATCACTTGAAAGCTAGTCATTGAAAGCCACCTTGTCTACACCCAGTGGAAGCTTAGCTCTTTTTTTTTATTTCCGTAGCCCTGCCATGAAATGGCCGTTCAAATAAAAATCGAGGCCAAGCAGCAATTTTCATTAAAAAAAAAAAAAGATGAAAAAACGCTGTTGCTCGAGAACAATTAAAACGCATCGCTTCCGATGTAAAGCCAGCTCTCAGAGGAACTGCTCCTGCAGCCGAGGGTTAATTAGTGTTTTCTCTTTATTTCAATATCAGTGTTAAATGTCCGCTTTATATCACGTGAGAGTCTGCGGACCAGCTTTTGATGAGGCTGAGATGGGTTTAGGCTTGAGGTGGTGCTGGGGGTGTCCTCGAGCGGGGTAGGGGGGTGTAGGGGGGTATGTGGGGGCGGAGGGGGGTCATATTGCCTTGATGATTAGCCCCCTACCTCTTGGCCTGTGTGACCCCCAGCCAGAGATAAGCTTCATGGGATAACACACTAACATGCCTACCTTACACACATACACACATCGGTTTGGGAAAGTATTCATGCATGTTGGGAGAAACAGTCTCTTGGGGTTTTACGTGCATTTTCATTTTCATTTTCATCGGACAGCCTGTTAAAGAAAAGCAAGAGATTCATTTTCTTTATTGCGAGAGTGTAATTTCTCATGCAAGCTGTAGATGAGGTTTTTTTTTTTTTTTTTTCCCCAATCAATGTCTTCCAATTTTTGATATCGTTCATTATAACAGCTGAGCACAATGAACAATGCTGTATTAACATATCACCCATGACGGTGGATGTTTTCTTCTTTTTTCTTTGTCTTTCTTTTTTTTGTGCAAACTTTAGCTAAACATTTTTTTTTGTTTTTTTTTTTAATTTTCAATCAGCATCTTCTATTTTTGTAATATGTATATAAATGTCACTACCCTTTTGCGTTTGTACATTCTGTTCCATATTTCTTGATGTCCTTCATTATAATGGCTGACCACAGTGGGAAAAAAAAAAAACTTTATCATTATGTCTTCCATCATGGCAGGTTTTTCCTTAATGTTTTAATTTTTATTCCCCCCATCATTTTTTTTTTTTGTGTAAAGTCCTGCCACCTTTTTAAATTTGGATGTTATTTTTTCTATTTTTTGATGTCCTTCTTTACAGCAGATGATCCAAAAAAAAAAAAAATCCTTGTCAATATGTCATCCATGATGGCGGGTGTTTTCTTCACTTCTTGTGCGATGTCTAGCTTCAATCAACTTCTTCCATTTTTTGTAATATTTGTATAAAAATGTTCTTACCTTCTTAAAAAAATCTGATCTTTTTGTTCTATATTTCTTGATGTCCTTCATTATGAATGCTGATCATAATGAAGAAAAACCTTATCAATATGTCTTCCATGATGGCCGGGGTTTCCATTCTGTGCAAATTTGATCCAAGAGAAAAATGAGACTTTTCCTTTTTTTTTTCTTCTCCTTATTCTCAGACATTTCTTTCTTTTTTATTTCACTTTCTTTAGCTCTTTAATGTGTATGTGTATTTCTTTAGCTCTTATGTGTATGTCTTCTATGTGCTTTGAACTGTATTTAGCAACCTCTTCCACCTCAAAGAAAAAAAAAAAATCTTTATTTTATGTTATTTTTTTGTTTTGTTTTTGGTCCAGTACCTCAGTACCTGTAAATATGTTGTAAATGTGATGCAGCTATGCATGCTAATACACTAGCAGTTTGTTCAGGTAATTTTGTAATCAAAAATTCCCATATGGCATGTATAGAAAAGAAACACTCGAGTAAAAAAAAAAAAAGAATAAATAACTTAAAAAATGAATAAAAATACCATAAGAACGTCCGTTATTAATTCTATCTTCAGTACACATTTAATTTATATTTTGCTGGTAGTTCGCTAATAATGACTGTGGTTTATAAAGTGACGCTCCTGCTTCATTAGTACGGAGGCTCCGAGGTGGCCAGAAGGCTATTATTTTAATAAGATGTGGACTCAAGTGACATGAAAGATCATGTCTTAACATATTGTTAAATAAGGAATGGGGGGAGGGCCTAGGATCCATTTTGCAAATTTCAGTTTTGTATGTGGAGGTGTTTTTTCATCTGATGTGGAATACAGTCCACAACTTGCAAACAAGTATTTATGACCAATGATCCTTGCATTATTATTATTATTATTATTATTATTATTCAGATCCGACACCAATCAGAAGTCTGATCATTTAGCTACAGTCTTATAGCTGTCGTATCTCTGCAGGAGCTGTAAAGTGTACGGTTGGATCAAATTTCCATCTCAGTAGAAGTAATGGGTCATTTTTTTTAACTGATTTAGCTTTTAATACAGCCACAGACTACAAATAGTCCCGCAGCCCTGTCTTTGCTGGAAAACGTATTGAAAACATATCCCTTTAAAGTATGGGTATTTTATCGACTGATGAATGTTGGTATTAAAAATGGGCACGGACTCCCAACCCTAGGTTCACACTAGCAACCAATAAAGCTTCAGCTGACCGTTCACTTTGTTTTATTTTACGTACTTGAACGAATACGAAGCTTCATTTCAACATCTAGCGATATTTGAATATTTGAACTATGCAAATTTGGTATGAAGCACTAAAGCATTAAATTCTAACAACTGGCTCGATTTATTCGTAGGACTAATCCCAATCACAGCTTTCCATTCCTACTGGCATTTAGCTCTGGTGAATGGAAAAAAATATATATGTCAACCTTTTATTTCATGCTTATAGAGACATTACGAAGTTAGGAAGGAAGTAGCGGAGATCATCGTTGTCTCTGGTGAGTGTACGTAGCTAATACAGTTAGCTTGCTTTCCAAATATAATTTGAAAATGAAGCTAATAACAAAGACAAGCATCTAATTGCAGCTCAAATTACCAGTGTTACTGTGTGTTTTTTTTTTTTTTTTAAACTTGTGTTTAACTACTGACCTACTACTGTTTTTAACTGGAAAGCTAGGCAGGCCACGCCCACAACTGACAACACATGCTAGTGTGAACGTACGGTACGGACTAATATTTTGAGGAAACTAAGTAAATCAAGGCCATTAATTATTATATCCGTGGCCTCCAATTGTGAAACTTGAGCCCATGATGTAATACGCAGTCGAATGTTGTGTTAATCACGAATTAGTTATTTGTTGGAAAATGTCTATTCGTTTTCCAACAAATATGATACCAGTCATCTCCATGCTTACGTTCCTAACTCAATGAATCATGCCGTGCTGCTCAATTTTTATGAGAAATATTTATTAGCCATGAAATAGATCTCAAGAAATGTAACCCCTGGCCTCAATCTATGAATTATTATTGATATATAGTTCTTTTTAAAAAATAGCCACTGTGTCACTCCAGCGGCTCGGTACGTTAAATTTGCGGGGGGGGGGCACTATTTTAATTGTACATCGAGAACTGTAAAAATGTTTAATTGCAGGTTTTCCTTTATACATGAACAATCCTATCTAATCGTCCATATAGGGTCAGATCTATAAGATAAAAGCTTTTAGAGAAAAGAAGAAAAAAAAAGAGCTATAGTTAGAGTAATCGTAGACGTGATCGATGTCCTGTGCATATCGATGCTCTTTACCAAAATGTAACACCACCAGCTTTAGAAATGAGAAAATTAATAACAGGGATGTAAGAAAAGCAGAAACGCAGTAACACGGACGCGTGAATACCGGCAACTATTTCTCTACGCAATTTAGTTGCAGGTAAAGTTCTTTTGTACTTATTTAAAATAAAATGTAAATTCAAACGCCAAGGCTTCTCGATCAATGCAGTGGGCATGTCTGAGTCGTTAGCATTGCCTCAACCCTGAAAATCTCCAACCGTTCACTGGACTGATGGATCACAGGAACTGGATCACTGACAGGGATTGTGTTCCGGGTTTATTATTATTATTTTTTTTTATTTGAATTAATTTGTTTTCCAGACTTTTCAATTAAAACCCTGTGAGAAACGGAGGTCTGCAGTGGTGTAATTTTTAAAATGTGCTATAGATAATTTAAATTTAATAAATAATCATTGTAACAAGAACACGTGTGTTTTCATTCACTTTGTATGGACATAGTCGAGTGCAAAAGGTTGAATAGGACAAAACGAAGAAAACTGATATTTACAATTAATTAAAAAAAAAAAAAATCTCTCTCTTTTTGAATGCAATACAAATGCTTAACTGTAACTCGCATGTATCGTGTAAGGAATAAAAGGGATTCCCTCACAGGGATTCACTCACTTTCTCTTGGGTTAATAAGACAGAAAACAAGCAGCATCTTACCGTCTAAATGATTTTTTTTTTCTTCCTCTTTTACACGTAAAATCCATTAGTGCGAATACTTTTGCACCTGACACCCACGCACGAGATAAAGCCGATGGCGTCACAAGGCCGTGTGTTTTCCCAGTGAGGCCTGATGCATGCGGGTGAATCAACAGAGATTCACTGCTGATTCATTCCGGGGCATTTTTAAACTTCTAATCTGTGCGTAAGGAAATTAACGACGCGTGGCTCATGAGATTTATTCCGCAGTCGCTCGGCAGTGAACCTCTATAACGCCACGCACGTTCGACGTCAGAGCTCCTTACTAGAGCTGACCTTTGACCTTTTACCCTCAGCAAGCTCAGCTCAGACTCCGCTTATCTGAGAGAGACAGGCTTAGCCTTTTTATCCCGGACCCGAGGACAAGATAAACAGTGGCAGACGCCTGAGTACAACTTCTCCAGCAGCGTGTTTGCTGACGGAGTTCAATGAGGCGCACGGTAACAGCCACCGGAGCTTATTTACCCTTACGCTCTGCCACAACGTATGAGCTGGGGTCAAAGGGTCATCGTTTCTACATACTGACCACAGGAAGAGGCTTAAAAACCTGCACCGAGACGCGATGTTGAAAATAAGAAATCCAGAATTTTACACCCAGCAGCCCACTTTCTTTTCTTTCTCTCTATCTTTTTTTTTTTTTTTTTTTTTACACCACAGTCATAATCAACCCACGCAAGTGAAGGGCATAACTGAAGTGTTTTTGAGGTTAGACGAATTAGCTTTCAAGAAAGAAACGGGGAATAGAACAAGATGTGTCATTGTGAGAGTCTGCCTATTATGTCAAGAATACGCTTGCGTGCAAAAGTTTGCACACCTTTGGCCTTGGAAAGGAGTGATTATTAGGCATTTTGACCATAATTATCACAGGGAATGATTATGAATTCCTTTAATCCCTCTGTTTTTCTCTTTTTAATTCTTTCTTTTTTCTCTCAATCTCATTCTTTCACATATTTTTTTTTTTTTTTTTTTTTTAATTTTACTTAAAAATAAAATCCATTAATTGTGGAAAAAAAGAAAGCTTCCGTTTTCTATATGACATATTTGTGAGTAACAAATTTATTTATTTATTTTTATTTATTTTTTTTTTATATTTTTTTTTAACTTCTTGGACTTCTTGGTCTGTGTAGATAAATTGCATTTTTTCTTCATTTTTCCTAATGAGAAACCAGAAGGAATGCACATAAGTGAGCTCTTTCTTTAAAGAGATTCTCTTTGGAGAATCAATAATAATAATCAGTGTGTTCGCTCTGTCTCTCCTAACAGCTGTGTGAAAGTCAGTAGACGCCCGGGCCTTTAATTACGGTCCTCTAATAGTGAGGTGACAGAAGAGGACGTGTTTATAAGTTTAGCAGACGTATTCATTTAGTTCTGTAAATCAGTAAAACTGAATCAGAGCAGATTAACAGGTTGAAATCAGATTGAACTCCATTTTTCATGATGATTGAAATGTTAAGACGGCCTTATGTCAAACCAAAACAGACACGTCAAAGCAGTGAGACGTATTCTGAGTAAAAAAAAAAAAAAAAGATGTGGTAGTTTTGTTTTGAGACCTTTGAGTTCTTCAGTTGTTTCATTGTGTAGGGAATAAAATGCTCCGAGTCATGCTGTTATAGGAAAGTAATCAACAGAGTTCCATTCACCAGCCTGCGGTCGAGTACTTTCCTATAACAGCGTCTGTTTTATTCCTCTGGTACCACAGCAATTTATCAACAGTTACATTTTTTTTTTTTATTAAGAACGAAAAATCATACTTTTTATCTGTTTATAGTTACACTAATGTTGTATAACATCCACAAAATAAGTTCCGAGTTACGTTATAGCATTGTTCCCTCACCACT
>CM040980.1:27969675-27974675 GCA_022985145.1 Pangasius djambal | reverse complement strand
CATATTTTTTTAAAAAAGCCTCTGATCTAAACTATATAAGATAATAGAGGACTTTACTGTAAATATGTTTACAGTTGTTTATTGTACATTTTTACAATACTTTATTGGCAACCATTTGGCCAGTTTATTGATTTATTTATTTATTTATTTTACAGTGTATGGTGTAAATATAAATGTAAAAAGAGCTGATAGATGAATACACAGATATGTCTTGTTGCTTTCATTAATTTCATCTGTTCATCTGTTATTCCGCTTGACAGCAGACACGATGATTAGTAATTCCACACTCACGGAAGTATAATGTATTGGATTCCTTCAAATCTCCGCAGTATCGGCATCATTCATAAACAGATTTACGATTCGCAACACCTCCCAGTATCACGCTGTCATTTCCTCCGGACTAGTCCTAATGTCAGGTTTTAGTGAGAACGACCTGCACATCAGTTTCCCAGATGAAAGGCGAGAGGCTGCAGGAGAAACGACGAGATGCCCAGAGACATTATTGAAAGGTGTACTGAAAGTCCGCCATTTACACGACTCGTGTCATTTCTGTTCCAGTATGAATCCTAACGTGCCTTTTTTCCAGTTTTTCTCTGCTGTCTCATTGCATCATTTTTGGTTTCAACCACCGAAATTTTACACACGCTGCGCCACAAGATGCAGAAAATCAATGTTCTGCCCGGGAATTGTCGTGTCATGTTCGAAAGGTGCAGAGAATTTCACTTGTCTCTTAGTTCGTTATTTTCTCATTCGGAATTCCTTAATGTTCTGATCCTCCGAGCTCCTTCAGTATTAGATTTACGATTATGAATTAGCGTCGATGATGTGTGCCTGTGGTTTGACCTCGGCACGGAATGCTGACCGTAATTCAGCGATAAACCGCAATTCCCAGTGCACTGAGTTCTTCTCAAGAAAAAGGTTACAGGGCAATGAATCAAACGTTTAGAGTGAGTCATTAATGGAGAAGAAGCAACACTGAATTTAATAACGCTTTGCGTTTTTTTTTCTTAAATGTAGTTTTCTCCACACTTGAATTCTCTATAACAGCAGCTCTGATAGTGGTGCAGCTGCAAATCACAGGCTTTTATTAATGCGCTCGCTCTAATAGCAGCATCGTTTCTATAGCAACAGCTCAGGTACGGCCGACAGTCCGTATAAACGGATTAAAAAAAGACATTTTTGCAATCACTGATATGGTAATGTTTTCTGTAAGGAGATGTTTATCTGACATTTACAGAAGGAGTCTCCAGTGTCAGTGAAGAAAATGCAATTCCTGTAGTTGATTATTTTCCTATAACAGTACGTCCTGAATTGTTTTAGAATTTGCCAACAACTTGTGTGTGTGTGTGTGAGTGTGTGCGAGTGTGCGTGTGTGTGTAACATCCAGAGAAACAAGGTTGGCGGGTCTCCATAGCTATGCGAACAATTTGTGTGTGTGTGTGTGTATGTGTGTGTGTGTGTGTGTGTGTGATTATGGATGCTATACTCATGTGCACAAATTGTTGGAAAATTGCTGTGGAATAAGGGGAATAAAGCACTTTGGGACGTACTGGTATTGGACAATAATCAACTTCAGGATGTTAGTCGTAGCCTTGTTTTCTTCTATTACCACCTCCTTATTTTTTTTTTTTTCTCTCCTCTTTCTTCAATTTAATAAGACCAAAAAAAAAAAGTTGGAAAACTTAAAGTTACAGCTTCACCTGCGACTGTTACACAGCGCTGAAACTGGAGACTCCTTCCATAAAATGCTACACGAACACCTCCTCACATATCAACGATGATAAGCAATTTCATTCTCAATCCCTTTATGAGGAGCGGCTGCTGTACACGTCCCTCTGAATGAGCTGTTACTATAGAAACGACCACATATTAATATGAACCTGCTGCTGGTACCGAATTAATTCATCTCCACCTTTTGACCAATCAGGACGGAGAATTCCCCGGCGCTGTGTGTTTAACGATTCTGTTTGTTAATGTGATAAAGTGAAACGGCACTGAGTGTCAGTTCACACACTGTAGTCGAGTGGCTCTCTCTCGAGCGCTCAGAGAAAAGAAAGAACACCTACGTGCACTGCATATTTTCCGATACAGACTATTTAAAGTTACGCAGTGAAAGATGAGTGATTAAAAACAGAGCGCATAGTAAAACCAGTTCAAAGGGATGACTTATGTGAACTTTTCATGCTCTTTTGCATATTTTTTTAAACTTTATATCACAACATGAAGTGAAAAACAGTGAGTGGGTTTCACTTCTTTTCACTCGTCCTGTTCCCACAGTAACAGTGTTTATTTTCTAAAGTTAGACTGATTATGTGTGTGTGTGTGTGTGTGTGTGTGTGTGTGTGTGTGTGTGTGTGTGTGTGTGATTCTCAATAACAAAAGAAGGTGGAATTTTGGCTCTAATGAATATTGTGAATTGTAACTGAACACTGTAAATGTTCTTTTTTTTTTTTAATTCAATGCACTAAATAATGAAATGATGTTAGAAATGAAAGTGTTATTGGTATAAAAGCAACAAGATTTACAAGTGTACGATTTACAGTCCTACTTTAACCTCATCACAAAGTCACCCATTACCTTTTGTTTCTTCCTATTGTTTTATTATTATTTCTTTTTTTTTTTTTTCTGGATATTATACTCACACACAGACGTATAGACACACATGAACACACTGCGTTTGTAAATGTAAAAACACACAGTGCCTGTGAGCAAACCAAAAAAAAAAAAAAAAACGGTTTCGATTTGCATTGCACTGACCTGAAATTCATTAGAAACTGACATATCACTCATTCGATAGATGGATAGATAACTACACACTCTTGTGCTGTGTCAATAAAAACAACAACAACAACAACAACAACAACAACAACAACAACAAAAACTGAACATATAACATAAGATTTAAAGTAGGCTCAGGTTGATAAAGATAAAACTAAAAAGAAAAGAAAAATACAGTAGAAATGTTTGGATATGGTAAATAAATAAAAATAAATGAAAATAAAATAAATAATAATAATGATTTTTAAAAAATGCCTCCTCTTTTAATATCAGTTGTAACACAAATATATCTCGTGTCCTAAAGCGACTAATTAGAGTGATCCACATTTAATAAAATCATAATCATAAACACTTCCCAGCTCAGCTCACTTAGAACTATTTCTTACTTTTACTTACTTTCCCTAAAGTAATCTTAAACCCATGTCTTGAAATTTAACCAAAAGGTTAAAAATCTGAACATAAAACATCAGATTATACAGAATATCAAGAATAAACACAGGTTCAGATTGATTAGAGGAAAAAGGTGTGTACAGTACAAAACAGTACATACAGTACAAAAGTTTGTATTCCCCATGAAATGAAAAAATTGCAAAATATACCTCTATTTTATATTTTACAAATTGTCTACAAAATACTTGAATGTTGGTAAGTTAAATATGACATGGACATGCAACCTGCAACATGACGTCATTTATTAGTATTGCAAAATCTTCAGAACTATAAATCTCTTGGTCTCCAGACTTGATTTCACAAAGGCAGTGTGTGTGTGTGTGACATCAGAACATCTTGTTGGTACAAATGCCATTTCTTTACACCACAGCGGTGTTGGATTCTGGCTTGTGATTGGTCAGGAGGTGTTGATTAATTCTCTCTAGCAGCAGCTCTGACAGTAGCGCGGCTGCAAATCACAGGTTTATATCAATGCCCTTGTTTTAGCATGTTATCACTTCTATAGTAGCAGCTTGTTCGCAGAGACTCGTGCGGCAGACGCTCCACATAAACGAATTGTTGATATGGTAGAGTTTTATGGAAGGAGTCTCCAGTGTCAGTGCTTCGTAACAGTCAGAGGTAAAGCTGTAAGTGACATCTTCAGGGCAGAGGAGTTTACGCCTTGTAGTTTCTCAGTAACATGGCAAACTGCGCTTTGTTGCCTTATTAACTTCAAGAGAGAGAAAAAAGAGAAACCGAAGAGTTTCTCTAAGTAGTAGTGCGCAACGAGCACAACGTGTGCGTGTGTCTGCGCCACACGCTAGCCCGTGAGAACTAAAAGTAAAAGTCGTTTTAAGAGTGTGGAGCATGGAGCAGCTGTTAGTTGGTTGTTCGAGGTTCTGAAAAGCAGCGCAGATACAGGAAAAGTGGAAAAAAAAAAAAAAAGTGTGATTCCTAATCAGTCAGTGTGAGGCCGGTGCTGCCCCAACAGCAATGTGACTCATTATAAAGAAGTCTTATCACCGTGGGCTGAAATGATGTGCCGTAATGTTCCTCCTGCATCAGTCTGGCATTAAAGCGAAATTTTCATTTGCGCCATCGTCAAGTTGATTAATCTAACAAAACGAAGAATACGTTATTTCATAATCATGTCTGCTCACTGTATACGGAAGAGCTGAGGCGATGTTCGCCGTCTCTTCTTCAAGTTTCTAGAAGATTCTCTAGTGAAAATAGAGCAGTGTGTTACTGCCAGGACCTCAATCCACTATTACAGCACAGTTCAGTAAGTACTGCTTCTGAGTAATAATAATAATAATAATAATAATAATGATGAAATTATGAACACATGAAAATGAATTGTAAGTGCATGTATTTGATTTAAGGCTAGAAATGAATGACAGTTCTGGTCATGTCACTCATGTTTCATAAATTGATTTTTGGATAAATTGCATCTGTATGGTGTCTTCTCTTCACAGAGTAATAAAAATCAACGCTGAACTTTTTTTTAGTGACCACCGCATGTTCTGAAACTTTCAAGCACCTTCGAAGGAGACTTTAAGCTCCGCCCATTTCACAATAACGCCATGTGATATATCAAAAGTCACACTCCAAAGCTTGTTTTCAGTTTATTACAAAAACGAGTGCTGTACATGTCAGTTTCCTGTATAAAGCTTAAAAACCACGCTAACTACAATGCAGAACCAAACATTCTGTTCGTAGAACCGGCAATCATGAACTCTTACACTAGCCTTCCTGTTTCTAATTAGAGGAATATTGTAGAGCTTTTTTTTTTT
>CM040980.1:27925082-27949455 GCA_022985145.1 Pangasius djambal | reverse complement strand
CCAAATACGCAACAGCAAAGTCACAAGTGCAACAAAACCAAATACGCAACAGCAAAGTCACAAGTGCAACAAAACCAAAAACGCAACAGCAAAACCGAAAACACAACAGCAAAGTCACAAGTGCAACAAAACCAAAAACGCAACAGCAAAGTCACAAGTGCAACAAAACCAAAAACGCAACAGCAAAGTCACAAGTGCAACAAAACCAAAAACGCAACAGCAAAACCGAAAACACAACAGAAAAACACACACACGCAAATGCACACCCCATACACAACAGCCAATGCAGAAAAAATTGCAGCACAACCAAACAACAACAACAGCGGCAGAAATGCAACAACAAACCAAAAACACAACAGCAAATTCCGAAACACAACAGAAAAAAAAACAGCAAAACCAAAAGCATGATATCAAAACAACAAAAAACAATCACAAGAGCAAATTCGTAACGTGACAGAAAAAAAGACAACAGCAAAACCGAAAATGGGACAATAAAACAGAAAACACAACAAAACTGAAAACATGACAGCAAAACACAAAATACAACAGCAAAACTGAAAACACACAACTGTAAAACAGAAAGTGCAACAACAAAACCAAAAACGCGGCAGCAAATTCGGAAACACAAAAAAAAAATCAGACAAAAACACAAAGCTAAATCACAAAAACAAAAACAAGCAACATGACAATTTTTTTTTTTTTTTTTTTTTTTTATCCATCCATTCTCTGTACAAGTTGTCCTACACAGGGTTCCCTATCCCAGAGAACTCAGGGCACAAGGTGGGGGACACACTAGACGGGGTGCCAACTCATCGCAGGGCACAATCACACACACATTCACACACTATGGACAATTTAGAGATGCCACCATCGCATGTCTTGGAGTGGGGGAGGAAACCGGAGAACCCAGAGGAAGCCCTGAAGCACGGGGAGAACATGCAAGCTCCGCACACACTCGGGGCGGGATTCGAGCACGCAACCCCCAGCCCAAAAATGATAATTCTATTAGGGTTAAATTCATTCACTGTTTTAGTGCGAATCAAGAAAAACTCATCTGAATTAAAATAAAATAAAATTCCTAGTTTTCCATTTTCATTTCAAAATGAAAAATAAATGGACTCCACGTACGCAGACGAGGAACCGTGATTTGAGAGTGAAGTAACAGTTTTCTGCTTTCTCAGGACCTCTTGTTTTTGTGGCAACGCCACAGTAACGACAAGAAAAACCCACACAGGGTGAACGAATAAAGTGACGGCGTGATAAAATCACTCCTACGCCTGCAGACACACGGTCATAAACACACATACACACTGAGAAAGAAACAACTTCGTTTTCCTCCGCGCCCGAGGTTAAATTGCTGTCAAGTGGTTTGATGCTGCACTGAAAATCATTTTGTCACATGAACAGGACAGAGGCAGTCAGGCTTGGGATGTCCGCCCAGGGGGTAATAATGAAGTCGCTCTCTCAACCAGAGAGAGAGAGAGAGAGAGAGAGAGAGAGAGAAGGGCCTTATACACCATACTAACCTTCCCATATGGACATTTCTGCTCTCTACATTTCGGTTCTATCTCCAAAGTCACAGCTCAGGTTCTTTCACATGCCGCTGTAGGAGAAAAGTCACACACACTTCACGTCACTTCACACATTTTACACGTGTAGTGCATGGATTTTTTTTTTCCTTTATAATTATTTTCCACATCTGATTTGTAAAAAAAAATAAATAAAAAAAATTGTCATTGTCATGGGATTTTTTAAGGAAAGATAAAGCGTGTGGCCTAATGGTTCGAGAGTCGGACTTGTAACCTGAAGGTGAACCTGAAGGTCGTGGGATCGAGTGTCAGGTGCGGCAGGGATCGTAGGTGGGGGAGTGAATGACCAGCGCTCTCTTCCACCCTCAATACCATGACTGAGGTGAGACCCTTGAGCAAGGCACCGAACCCCCGACTGCTCCCTGGGCACCACAGCTAAAATGGCTGCCCACTGCTCCAGGTGTGTGTGTGTATGTGTGTGTGTGTGCACTTGGATGGGTTAAATGCAGAGCACAAATTCCGAGTACGGGGGTCACCTCACTTCACTCATCACTAACTTAAAAAAAGAAAACCTGGAAATAAAAGAATTATCTCATGCACGCACAAAAATGTGTTGTTTTCGAGAGTCTTGTGATATTTTTTTATGTTTATTTTTTTAATGTTTATTCCAGTGCATACGTTTTTTTTTGTTTTTTTTTTCACATTTAGTGTGTTTTTTTCTCTCTCACATGATTTGAATTTTTCACATGGAAGGCATGTATATTATTTTTCCACCTGATGTTTTCACATGGTTCATTTCTGCTCACGTTGATTTTTCCATGTAATGCTTATGTTTTTTCACAATTAATTTATTTCTGTTGCTAAATGTTCATTTTTCACATGTAGGGTATTTGTCTTTATTTATTAACATACCACTTTTTTCCACATTTCATTTCATTTCTGACTTTTTGCATTTTGATTTTTTTATGGTTTTTTTTATGTGAGAAAACTGATTGATTCATTTTTTACATCAATTTTTCACATCTAGTGCAAATAATTATTTGACTTTTCACATGTTAATTTTTCAGATGTAGTTTTTCACTTGTTTTCACGTGTAGGATGTTTTTTTTTTTACATTTTTTTAACGTTTCCTTTATTTTCACGTTCATTGGCCTCGTGCTTTTATTTTTCTCACGCGATTCATTTATTTTTCATATTTAAATTTTTCAAATGTAGGGCACGCTGTTCTGTTTTTCGCATAGGATCACGTATTACTCATGGTGTACGTGATTTTACTGCAAAGATCAGAGGAGAAGAAAAGGAAAGCAGCGCATTACAGCTGAAGGGTTTACGTGAGAAGCGCTGCTCAGAGCTGAGGTGCGTGTGAGGTGCGTAGGCGTGAGCTCAGGACTCCCAGCTTCTCCTGCCTTATTTAAGCCATAACTCTGAGGACACACGGCTCTTTAGAGAGCCACTCAGCCACCTCGATCATATCGGCCCTCCTTCATTATCTCACTGTCAAGGTCGAAGTGAAGATAGAGCAGGACACGGCCACCTTGTAGGCTTTTAAAGCATCCAGATGTGTCCTCCTGCTTCTTGACTGCAATAAGGTTCTTAGAAAATATAATAAGGAAAAGTGATTTTGTTGGATTTCCTATGAACTAAGCTTAAAAATGAAGAAAAAAAAAAGACCTCATGTCTTCATCCTAATCTTAAAGGGACAGTTTGCAATTTTTAGAGCAATTTTAATGCAATTTTTAGACTGCAGTTGCATTAAAAAACATTAAACTATCACTCCTCCCATCCCCACCTTCCTCTCTTTGCCTTGTTAGTAGCTTTTAAGGAAAAGAAATGGCGCAGATCATGTTTTCATTCACTTGGGGGCGGAGCTAATTAGAAAAGCTTGCTAGAAAAGTACTTATAATTAATAGCTTTTCCATGAATATTAAACAAACACCTCCTTAGAAAACACACATCCTTTCACCACATCAACAATTACATAGTTTTTATTTTTTTATTTTTTTATTTTAATCCATTTATGGCTGTAGAAATCACTCTGAATGAACTGTTACTATAACGTTAATGTATTAGAACGAGTGCATTAATATAAACCTGTGATTTGCAGCTGCACTACTTTTACATTTATTTCCATCAAGCGGTGCATCAGTTTTTGGTCAAGATCTTGTACTGACAGTGAAAGAGGTGAGCGCTCTGTAAAGTCTCCTCCAGCACGTCCCAAAGCCTTTCACTGAGGTTAAGGTCAGGACTCAGAGGTGCCGATTCACGTGTGAAAATGATTCTTCATGCTCTCTGAGCCATTCTTTCACAATTTTAACCCCTGGCAGTGTCGTCCTGGAACACGGCCATGAGACGTCTTTCTACACGGTTATTAAAGAACTAAAAAGCTACACACGTCATCTTTTAAGATTAAAAGAACTGTTGCCAAACATAGAACATGCTAGAAACATTATAATCGCTCTAATAATGATCCATTCATAGACTCTTATGTATTTGCCTATTAAAATCTAAAGAGGGACTTTTTTTTGGCAGGGCAGTGTGTATATATATATATATATAATATATATATAGGATTCATTTGAATTGTTTCTGCAAGTTGTTATCAGGGTAGAACATTCAAAGCAGCCTCATAGAAAGTGATTTAATCTGTGTGTGTTCGTGTGTGCTTGGCTTTTTTATCAGTGTGGAAACCGGTTATTGCGGAGGTTAGAGACATTTTCTCCACGCCTCTTTTAACCTCTTGTTAGAGCGAGTGCTTACAGAGGAATGGCTCGCTCCAGTAAGATTTAATTTCAGGCAGTTGCACAGAGACACGCTGATTTAGGGCCGAACGCCCGTGTTGCTGTATCGTGAGACCTTGTGTAGGCCATGTACACACACACATACATACTTTCACAGAGAGAGAGAGAGAGAGAGAGAGAGAGAGAGAGAGATGAGGAAATGGTAACAGATGAGCCTTTAAAAATAATGGATGAAGTGGTGTGTGCAGAACGGAGGAGCGCTCCCCTGTGCACACTAAAGTTCTTTCTGTGTGAGCGAGATGCCACTAACACTGATGAATCTTACCATGTCAGCCTCCACAGTCATACTACACACACACACACACACACACACACACACACACACACACACACACACACACACACACATCAGCACAGCCGCCTTTATTTCTGATCATGAAAATATAACATGGAGAGAAATGGAAAGAATTCGAGCGTAGCAACAACCTGGTGTTATAAAAACAAAACTAAATTTGTGCTTGAAAGAGAATGGGATGATTGACAGGTGATGATTGACAGGTGATGATTGACAGGCGATGATTGACAGGTGATGTCCTGACCTGTGCTGAGTCTCTCGTAGTGTTACAGGTCTGAGACGGTGGTTTCACTCGGTTACACACTTTTGCCGCACCATTAAGGGCCCAAGAATTGGCAAAGTCATATGGGTCCTCTGTCAGAAAACCTAAACACACACACACACACACACACACACACATACAGATTATTTTCCTATAACAGCATGTCCCCAACTCTTTTATTCCTCTTACCTCACAGCAATTTATACTTATTAAAGAACTACGCCTCATACTTTTTATTCATTTACAGTTACATTTAATGCTGTGGAACAAGTTAGCTCCTGTTGTCACTTACATTACAGCAGCTATAAACAGTCGTTCCCTCACCAGCCTCTCTTTTTTCTCTCTCTTCAAGTTAATAAGACAAAACATATACATGCAGCTGATCACGTCCGTGTGTGTTTGCTTGCGTTTTATCCGTGTGTCATGATGACTTGATATTTTTTTCTTCCCTTATGAGAAAAAAATATATTTTATACATATTTTATACTTACACACTCATATACTCATATATTATCCTTTTTTTAGATTTAACTTTGCTTAATAAATGTGTAAAAAAAAATGTCACTTATTTTAATCAAACACCATCACGTTGGAAAAGGCTACAATCTGATATCACGCTGCAGCATTTCCGAGTTGAGCTACGGAAGTACGTGCTTATGCAATTCTCAAAATAAAAAAAGGAGAAATAATATTTTCTACAAGTAAGCTAAAATAAATGTTTTAAAGGTTTTTTTTTTTGGAGGGGTGGGTTAAGTTAAAAAAACAACAACATTTTTTTTAACTTAATGATAAATAAATGTTAAAAACAAATACAGCCAATAATATCTCTTGCTACAAATGCAGAAACACCACCACCACCACCACCACCACCACCACCACCACCACCAACAACAACAACAACAACAACAACAATAATAATAATAATAATAATAATAATAATAATAATAATAATATCCATCATCATGATAGTCTAGCCAAGAATGCACTTGAGAAAAATAACAAAAAGTTCTATAGCTAATAATAATGTGAGTATAATAATGTGAGTATAAGTGAGTATAAACACTACTACTACTAATATAATAATAATAATAATAATAATAATAATAATAATAATAATAATAATAATAATAATAATAATAATAATCTGGAGAAAAAAAATAAAAACAAACCAACAAACAAGAAATTCAGCTAAGTTTTTTTTTTTCTATTTTTATGCCTCTAGGTTGCCTTGTGCACACTTTGCCGTCTATAAATCTCCTTTAGGGCCACGAGACGCTGCGCTCCCATACAGTTATAAATAGAGATCTAATTTCATTTACCTAAGTGGGGGAAAATGGATGCTATTCCACTCCGTAATTGCCAGAGATGCATGAGAACCATCGTAGAGAAAATATAGGTCACTTCTAACCCAATGGCACATGCAGAAAAGATTACGGGTTATGTATTAGCTGGGAGGAGTTCGCTTTTTAAAAGGCCAATAAACATGTTAGTGACGCTTGGTTAGAGATGCTTATGTCACGCTAGGACCCGATCGCAGAATGCGCCGTTGCTCCTCTGGGACACACAGATATTAGACCGAATCACAGAGATGAAGCCAAATCGTTATATTACGGTATGTAAAGTTAAAACCTCGATGGTCAGTTTTAATAGGTAATAAATCACGTTCCATTAGTGTCATAACAGCGGCTGCTTGGCTAATTTGCCTTAGTAAAAGATTTTTTTTTTTTAGCTTTGCTGAGCTGTAAATAATCTTCAAAGGCTAGTCACAGTTAGCAATGTGCTATCCTGCATAGTGTCATCACCTCAGATTGGTCTCATGTGTTTGTTAGAATTTGGACCAACTCATATGAAAAGCTGTGCATGACTAAGGTTAGGTTTAGATTTGGGGTTGGCATCGGCATTCGCATCTGTTCATAATCACCCTTGCTTAGGAAAATTCCTTTTTTCCTTTTTTTTTTTTTTTTTTTCTTCCCCATAAACTGTACTTGGTCACGTCCCAGGTTACAAGGAAGATGTCTTTCAGAAATGTGGTTTGGAAACAATAAATGTAAGACAGATTTCCGTGCTACTGTTTGATTCCTGATCTGGCCCTCTAAACGTCCTTTCCTTTTCTTCCCTTTCCTTTTCTTCCCTTCCCTTGCTTGTCCTATCCTATCTGCGTTTGTACTGTACTGTCATTTCCTTTTCCTTCCTTTTCTTTCCCTTTCCTTTCTTATTCTATTTCCTTTTTTCCATTTTCATTCCTTGCCTGTCTAGTCTCATCCCCTACTTCCTGTCTCGCTTTGTGTTGTCCCGTAATTTCCTTGTCCTTTCTTTCTTCTCCTTTCCTTTCCTTTCATATTCTGTCCTCTCCTGTTTTTTTGTCTTCCCCCCCCACCCATTCTTCCTTTCTTCCAGTGGGTCTAGTATGGTAAACTGACGACGTACTCACTCTTTTCTTCTTTCTCCCACACTTTTACTGTGAAAGAAGCACTTCACATCTCTCCTGTCCCGTCACCACTTCTTCCACTCGTCTTCTTACCCCTGGCAGTGATTAGAACCTGAATCAGTTTTATTGCCCAGAAGGTGTACAGGAATTTATTTTGACACTCTTGAAAATGCCTCAGCATTGGAGTATCACCCAGGTGCATCACATGCATATATAGAGTATACACTATATATATTTCCATACATCACTTTTCTTCTGCAGGTTCCGCTCACCCATACTGTCATCTTCTGCGGTCCTGAGGGGCTCGCTGTGCTTCTGACCCATATACAGCAGGCTACATTTACCAACAACACACACTCCTCGGCCTCTGGAGACACAGGGACATGGCGTGCGCTACATTCCTATAGTAATTAATCTACAGCCGTGCGGAAGTCAAGCATCTAATGAGAGCGTGTTTGTAGAAGTGGGTTACTGTAATTAAACCGTCTTGATTGACCTGGACTGATTTCATTTGAGCTGGGCATTTTGTTACAACGTTCTAACTGCTGCTGCGCTGGTGTCCCTTCATCTTCCAGGAAGATAAGTATTCCGGGGACATGTGCAGACCTCGATGTAGCACTTTTGCGCACATACGCATGCACACTTGCACATCAAATGAGTACGTAGTGAGGCATAGCAGCTAAAGGGTTAATGGAGAAGGCCTCTCTGGGGTGGGCTTTGGATAGAAGGAGGTTGGAGGTTGCATAGCTACAAGGGCTTGTGTCCTGGGCCAAGCATGAGGAACAGCAGCCCAGCGCTGATAAGACTCTAATAGTCCTCCTTTGAGAACCTGGAGCTCCTCTATCCTTATTAGTCATTTATCACACCTGCCAGGCTCGCTGAACCATAATTACTCTAGCCTTATCCCTCCTCCCTCTGTCATGTCTAAGAGAGAGAGAGAGAGAGAGAGGGAGAGAGAGAGAGAGAGAGAGAGAGATTGGAGGCCTTATGCAAGGAGGAAGCATGGAAGAGAGGTAAAACAGGAAGTGAGAGAGCAAAACCAGGGGAAAAAAAAAGGAATGACAGGGATGTTGTACAGTCCAGTCCAGCCAGGGCAAGTGTTCTCCACAACTTCTCTCAACACTGACACACACACACACACACAGACAATGATGAGGTGTGGAAATAAACCTGAACCAGAATGAACATTTCTCAGATATTCATGAGAGTGTAAAAGCAAAGCGAGGGAGCTCTGGGGGAAGAAGGGGGTGGATAAGCCAACTGCCCTTCCCCCCCCCTCGCTCTGAATAATTTTCCAATAGGTGATAGGAGTGGGAGGAACCGTAATCTCCTCACTACAACCTGCACAGATGAAGCACATTGTGTCTCTTAACGAGAACTTTCTACTCATAATGGAAGGGAGGAACATTCCATGTACTAAGGGAGGTGCCGTTAAAAAAGGTTAATAAAATTGTCATCGATGTGTCAAACTTAACCGCATTAAATCTCCACTAATTTTCATAAGAACTGCTACCCACATAGACTAAAGTGAACTGAAATAACCCTTCGGTTTTAGACATGTGCTCTATTATGTTGCGTGTTGTATTGTATTCGACAGCCGCATCTCCCAGGTCATGTTTTCTTCTCTGAGCTTTTATGAATTTACCACGTGCCTGGCTGTCGCCATGGTAAACGTTTCGACCTCGAAAGTGGTTGCAGATGTGAGGCACGTGGTTAGAATCTCAGTTTTGGGGCCAAGCTAGGCTGCACTCCAAGCCAGTAGGCGAAAGGAAATGACATGGCAGGGTGAAAACAGCAGGTTCTCGCTCGCAGCATGATAACCGGCCTGTAAATCAAAGGTTGGGGTGTTAATTGACCAGCCTCTACACTCAAAATAATATCACAGACAAACAAAAAACCTTGAACATTAGACAGTAAGCGAGTTAACAGAGGATATAAGCTCATGTTACATATGTCTGATTGACAAACAATCAATCTTGACTCAATTTGCATAGAAAGTGCATAAGCAAAACCAAATAATACTGTATATTGCTATTTTCACATCCTTTTTTTTTCATCCTTTCGGTTTTGTCCTTTTCTGTCCCATTCTGTACTGTTTCATCATTTTCCTTTCTGTTAATTTCATTTCCTTTCCTTTTTTGTCCTATCCTATCTCCTGTCCTGTCCATTCCCATCCTACTGCTTCTTTTCATTTCACTGCCAATCATTTAATTTCCCACATCCTTTCTTTCCCTTTCCTTTGTTGCCATTTCCTATCCCATTCTGTACTGTACTGTCATTTCCTTTTTCTATTCATTCCCTATATTGTCCTACGTATATCGTCCCATCCTTTCCTTTCCTTTCCTTTCCTTTCCTTTCCTTTCCTTTCCTTTCCTTTCCTTTCCTTTCCTTTCCTTTCCTTTCCTTTCCTTTCCTTTCCTTTCCTTTCCTTTCCCATCCTATCCTGTCTTATTCTTAACTATAATATCATGTCCTTTCTTTTCCTTTCCTTTTCTTTCCTTTCTTGTCTCACCCTGTCCTGTCCTGTCCTGTCCTGTCCTGTCCTTAACTATAATATCATGTCCTTTCTTTTCCTTTCCTTTTCTTTCCTTTCTTGTCTCACCCTTTTCTGTCCCGTTCTGTACTGTACTGTACTGTACTGTCCTTTTCCTTTTTCAGCAATCCACCTCTTTCGTCACAAACAAACCACACTGGTCCCCTCAGCCCTTTTTACAGATGTTCCGCCTCCACCCCGCCGACTTAGCATGTGCTCATTTGCTCATTAACTTCCTCCACTCCTCCACCCAGGGCCCGGGACCCTCCCCATTTCCCTGCGCTCCTGTGGCGAGGGTTGTTTTGGATGCCTAAGGAGGCGTGAGTTCCCTCACAGATGGGGACACGACTAGGCTTCCGGGCACTGGTTCCAGATGTGCAGAGAGCAAGCAGTACCAGACAGAGGGAAGAGATGGAGTGATAGGACCAGGACAGAGGGAGGGAGAGACGAAGAGAGAGAGAGGTGGTGTGGAAAGCATGAATTTTGTTGTCATTAACAGTGTCGACAGATGCGCAAAACCCCAAAGGAAAGGACAGCTGTGCTTTTTGACAGTGTGTAAAATTCTCTCTCTCTCTCTCTCTCTCTCTCTCTCTATATATATATATATATATATATATATATATATATATATATATATATATATATATTTATATATATATCCCTCTCTTTCATGAATGGTGTGCTTGTTAAGGAGGGGAGGCTCTTTGTTGTTTTAGAGCCTCCTCTTCACGTCCCTCTGTTTTAACAAGCTTTTTATGGAGCGAGCTTCTTAATGGCCTCTCACTTATAAAACAAAGCTGCCGGTGACATGGGGATGACACGATGCGAAACACAATAAAACGGATGTGATGGATGGCCCTTCTGTGCACCACAATTAAACCCCGAGCCCACACAATGCACATTAAACACCAACAGTTGTGTTTTCATGCCATGCACCTTACGCACAAACACACTGTTTGAGGTGTTCTGTCCATTGTGTCACTATTCATGCACAAATCAAATACATGTCATTCTTTTTCTCCCCTAATCTACAGAGATGTAGTGTCTTGTTTGATATCTGAGATATGATTGTGGGGGGACATAGTTGTGAAAACAATGCATAATCATAGTGTATTGCTTACACAAACACATAAAAGCCCTCAGTGAATTGGAGAAGAAAAACCCCTCCTGCTTCACCTGTGGCGCGAGCGGCGCTCTCCCCTGATGCCGAATAAAATGCTGATTTTTTAATAAAATTATTCAAAACAATAGTAGAGAAGGATGGCTGGGGTGATGCATCATCTCGGGACGCTTTTTTTTGGCGCTTTTGGAATGAGCCAAGAAAGCAGCAGAGCTGAAGGGGGAACAATGGAGTCTCCGGTCGCCCCTCGCCATATTCTTCATCTGTTTGGAGAAAAAAACATTCCTGTTGCCCGAACAATGGGCCGCTCAGTAGGGCCTGCAAGTTCGTCCTCTCTTGAAAATGTGATTTTTAAATGGTTAACACTTCCTCGTGATTGGCTAAGTAAGGAATAAAACACTCTGTGTTGAGCTGTTATAGGAAAATAATCAATGATGAATCACAGTTATTGTTACCACGAAGATTACTTTCCAATAACATCCAGAAGTGTCTTATTCCTCTTACCAATGCTAACCAATTTTTCTTAATTAAGGAATGACACATCATTCTTTTTATCAGTTTATAGTTCTGGTTAATGTTGTGGAATGTCTGTGAAACAAGTTAGTTCCTGTTCTCACTAGAGCAGCTATAAACAGTCCTTCCTCACCAGCCTTTCTTTTTCAGGGTTCCTGGTTCGATCCTGAGCTCAGTTTGTGGGGTTATTCCAGGGTGTCTTGCCGGTAGGTGGATTAGACAATTCAAATTACCTGTAGACATATGTGTGTGTGTGTGTGTGTGTGTGTGTGTGTGTGTGTGTGCGTGCATGATGCCCTGTGATGAACTAACCTCCCATCCAAGGTGTGTTCTCATGTGCCATGTAGTTTAGATCTATGGCCACCCTGAACAGGATCATCAAGATGTTTTTTTTTTTTTTTTTTTTTTACTAAAAACAATTTTTTTTTTTTTTTATAATTTAAATAGAAAAATAGCATTTTTGTCATCAGAGATTTTTATTGGCCAAAAATGTTCCACTTAGATCCTATAATTTATCAAGATGATCAAGAGTATTAGTACTGTTAAAGTGGAAACCTCACAACGGCAATTATGGGTTTATTTCTAGTTATTTTTCATGTTTCTTTTGGCTTATTCTTATATCCTGACCCTCGAGAGAGGTTGTGTTTTTGTCCAGGTGACTTCATGGAGAGCACTCTATTACCGGAGGGGTCATCTTTCCTCCCATTTCTTCCCCCTGCTTCCACACATTCGCCTTTATCTCTGTGAACATCACTGGCTGGGACCCTTCAGATAAATCACTCTTGCATTGTTCCACTGTGCCTGGACTTTATTTACACAGCCCTCTCTCTTTCTTTCTCTCTATATCCCACCTCCATCCCTCAGGAAAGACACAGAGGCCTAGAGCATCGTGCAAGGAAATTGAAAATCCCAGCAAACAATGGCAATAATGATGCTAACAATAACAAGTCCATGTTTAACAAAAAATCCCTACTTTGGTTTGTATTTAGAGAGAAAACAATGGACTTTTGACTTTGTGAAAGGCTATTCCCACTGCTATCATGATTAATACAAAGGAGCTGAGTGCAGGCCTTCAGGGCCTTCATCACATGTACTGCTTTACCCAGCTCTCTCAC
Organism: Pangasius djambal; assembly: GCA_022985145.1. Taxonomy (NCBI): domain Eukaryota; kingdom Metazoa; phylum Chordata; class Actinopteri; order Siluriformes; family Pangasiidae; genus Pangasius; species Pangasius djambal. The sequence goes on along the minus strand of CM040980.1, from coordinate 27,936,862 downwards.
TTGATGGCTCAAAACAGAATACTAATCGTTGGCTGTGGTATTTTAATGAATTTGTGTATTGATGTATATCATCAGCATATTGTTCTAATACCAGCGGTGACCTAACTGGAAGAAAGTCAAGACACTCATTTCGCGTATATGTAGGTGGTGTGTTGGTGTGTTTGCAGCTTGCACATGCAGCCCTGATGAGCTCAGAAAAGCTTGCGGCCAAAATAAACTCCAAAATTACGGGGCCCCTCTAAGAAAAATGGCAAAGATAATTTTATGAAAATGATGCCCTCATAATAACAATAATAATCATCCTCTAACAAAATCATTCTCATGAAAACTGCTTTCTTAGATGATATACCTTCATTTATGTTGGGTAACTACTTCAGCCTGTTCAGGGGGATAGTGGATCTGGTGCCTATCCTTGGAAAACTGGGTGCTAGGGCGGATGGAGCGCCATTCCATGGGTGGGACGCCAGTCAAGGCACAGATTTATTCCCAATTCAGCATCACCAATCCACCTACAGGCATGTTTTTTGGGAGTTGAAAGGAAGCTGGAGAACCCCAAGGAAGTTCACACAGACAAAGCGACAGCATGTGAAACACTACATAGACGGCACCTGGAGGTCAGGATCGAACCTGGACAGTGGTACTGTGAGGCAGCAACTCCACCCCTAGGATATTTAATAACGAATATTTAAAAAAAAAGAAAAGTGTGTCAAAGAAAGTGAGGAGGATGGTAAGGAAGGAAAATTGCAGACCCAAAAATGACAATTCCAAAATTGAGTAATTTAGTTTCTTGGGGTTAACAGGTTTCGAAATCAACCTCTACACACCACAAGGTTCATAACAACAAGTATTTCATATGAAAGAAGCCATCATGGAGAAAACCCCACAAAATGCACCTCCTGAATGTCCCCAAGCCTGATTTGAGCTACATTTTGGATCTTGTTTTGTACTCAGATAAAACCAAAATCTACATTTTTGGCCATGCACATCATTGGCATGCTTTTTGGCAGCAAAACAGGACTGCATACAAAGAAAAGGCCCCAAACCCACTGTAAAAGATAGTGGTGGAGCATTGATTTGTGTTGTCTAGTGCTTCTTTTTGTGCTTCATGTAAGGAGCCAATAATTCTGGAGTTGGCAGTAGATGTGCATTCACTTCTACTCGTTTTTTTTTTTTTTTTTTTTTTTTTTTAAATCTCTGGGTTCTTTCTGAAAAGGGGTTTGAACAACTTTTAAGTGGAAAACTTAATGCTACAGGAAGTGAGAACAAAAAAAAAGGAGTAACGCCCTCCCAACAACAGTAAAGCTGCATTACCAACTGTGCCTCATTACCTTGCTAGAACGTTATAGTAACTGTTTGACTCTAAGGCCCTGAAAAACATAAAGGCTAGGATGAAGTGCTGGTAAAGATATATCCAACTGACACTCTGACTGCTTATATCCTCAGCCTTATATTCACCATAGAGCTCTAAGGAAGACCAGAAGAAGAAAAGTGCAGTGATTACTGAGCACTATGAACTTTCATTCTACAGGTTCTTTGTGATCATGATTTTTTTTTTCTTTGATGGCAGAGTATATATCTGTTAATTGGGAGAGCAACACATGGACAGAATATGATAATAAGAAACTAGTTTGAGTTGTCATGAACAGCACACTCTAGCTAATTACTGAAACTAATGGTTCAATTCAATTCATTTTATTTCAGTAGTGCTTTTAACATTAGACTTATGACTCAAGAAGCAGCTTTGCACACATCCAGGTATAGCTTTAGATTCCTAACGAGCAAGACAAAGGCAACAATGGCAAGGAAAAACTCCCAGGGATGACTTGATGAAGAAAGCTTGAGAGGAACCAGACTCAAAAGCGAGCCCATCCTCTTCTGGGTGCCACCTGAGAGTGTGACTGGAAGTCATCATAGTATACAGTTGTAGAACAGTAAAGACAAACAGTATTAAGAGTGTTAAAAGGGTGTTAGGATCTAAGAGTCCGGAGATGAGCAAAGGGCAGGCTTGACGTCTCTTTCTTAGGTATAAATCTAAGGAATAAGTATCCAGGTGAGTTATCCACTGAAAAAAGACTTGGGATGTGAAGGTGAGTCACAGGTACAGATGCTGCAAGCAGACGTAGAGCATCAGGATGAGGTAGGTCCAAATGACAGGGGCTTACAGCAGCTTTGAGGGTCTCATGACATTGAATTTATATATATATATATATATATATATATATATATATATATATATATATATATATATATATTATTTTTGTTCTTATCTTTAAAAAGTATAAGCTTCTTAAAATGATATCTCAGAAGGAATGAATTCTCATATCCTTACTCTTAGACAATTTGCCCAGTGCAATTAGCTTGAACCTGTCATTGCACCTGTGCCTTGTCTCTAATTAGCCAGTTAAATAGCAATCACTGAAAGTTCAACGGTGAAACAGCATAAGAGGCTGCTCAGGAACGCTTCCAAGAGACTGCAGGTGCCAAGCAGGTCAGAAACACGGAAAGGACAGAGACTACAATAGGGACTATAAACACCGCAGCATTAAAGCGTTTTGTGCATTGCCCGCAGGGCTTTGTTTTTGCTATTTTTTATGACTTCCTGAAATCTCAGCTGCCTCTCCTGCCTCATGCTGGATGTAAATCAGCCAGCTCAGAATGGCAAAGGGCAGGAGGGAAAATGTTTAAGAGATAAAAAAAGAGGACTTGTTCCATACTCACGTTGCCCATGAGATGAGTCTCCAGAGGGCCTTAAGACTTTGAGCTGCCCGGGAAATTGCTCAGGATGAAAATGGGCTGTGTAGATATACAAATATGCAACATTTGCAAATTGCTTCCTAAAAACTCCATCAGTAAAAGGGGGGGGGGGGGTTTACCAATCATGACATTTACAACCGTAATAAAAGCTCAACCTGACTTTAAAGTGCAAAAAAGCAACAATGCGCCAATAAAAACTATTGTGAGAGTGAAAAAAATGTTGGCATTAAAGCGTTTATCCTGACATATCTTACTTCATTGTTGATTTGCAGTGGACTTTTTAAATATACTCCTCTTTATCTATATCTGTGTAAGAGCTTGGGTGCAGATGAATGTAACCCAACAGATGTGAAATTTGCCATGTATTGGCCTCTAGAGTGATTCATTAAAAGAACACTGTAAAGTGCAATAAAAACTATAAAGGGGAGTTTCTTGATGGAGATTGCCCTGTGTGATGCAGCAAGCTCATGATCATTGCATTGAGGCATAACAGCAAGCCCTGAGACAATGACAACTGTGTGCTTCTAAAAACCTGAGAGTGGAAAGCTGTGACTGATAAAGTCCATGATGAAGCCAGAGATTCAGCCCCAAGCAGGCACACCATCTTCCTCAGGCAAATCTATAGGGAAATAAGAAAGAAAACAAGCATGGCAGAAAGCAGACACAGGGTATCTGGCACCTCCTGTCCTTGTACCACTGGCATGGTTTCCTTTTCTATCTTCTTGCATTGATTGCCAGCTGGAGAGGCTTGCTCTCTACTAGTGGACACTTGTATTAAGGCTATGGAATGTGCATTTGTCGCAATGGCTGCCTCTTTACGCTAGCCATTCTCACCAGGCAGGCATTGCCAGTGAGGTGGGTGAATGTACCATCTGGGGCCTCCTACTACACACTTGATTGAAAGAGCCTCTTGCTCTAACACCATATACCTCAGCTCTGTAGGAAATGTTTATAACTCAAAATTCTGAGATGCTCTTTGCCAACCTGTTGGAACAGGACCATTGTTGCTCCTGTCTTTGATGCATTGGTTTGTAAGATGAAATCTTATGGAGGTCCAAGCTTATGAGCAAAGGGTCTGAGTTCAGTATAAATAAGTACACTTTTAGATTTTTAGATAATGTTCAGATCTCACCCTGTCTAGCCTTCTGTACCAGACATATAATGTGGAATTCTTGGCTAAAGAAACCTCTTCCCTGCCACCAGCATTTTCTACTGGGGCCACAGGTGGTCATGGCCAATTCGCTATCCCAGGCACTGTGCCTAAAAGATCCAGATGATATTTCCTTTAGTTGGCAGCAGTAACACTGGAAGGTGCACTAAATGTTTGATACCACCCAAACAAACCAAGTCGTGTAATTATTTTATACAGATGATCTTAACAGGAATACCATTAGCTACTGCCCGAAGCAGGGTGTTCAGACAGGAGTCTTTCGGTTCTGCTGAAGACTAAGAAAAGTTTGCGTGTAACGTCAGTAGGAAAGTAGGTGTTCAGGCCTCAATACAAACAGAGTTATATGTCAAAAGATGGCCAATAAAAGTGGTCCCACAAGTGTGCAGTGTAGCTTCTGTCCTTGTGGTCACCCACTATGTGTGTATATTCTGTGGGTAAGAGCCTGTCCCACAACTGAAATGTGGTGTAACAAATCAGACCCAGGGTCAGTGTTGATTTGCCTTTGGCCCTAAGGTTTGACATTGACCTCGCCCTTGAACACAGAAGCCCTGAATCTTTCTGTCTTGAACAATTCCAGTGTGCCCAAATTCCTTGGAAATATAGGATATAACCTGTGGAAGGAGTGCTCATATTTGCACTGAATCCAGACAGTGAATATGAAAGAAAGCAAGGAAGACACACAGAGACACACACACACATTCTCACACATTCAGAGCCCATGTGTCTGTCAGCTCTAATTACTCTAATGGAGGCCACAGTGATTAAGGCTTCCTGGCTGCAAGTCTTTTTTATTTGTTCACAAGGAACTTCTCTGCTCAAGGCCATGAAGCCGGATGTGTGTGTACTGCAGCGCTCCAGAGCTCCCCATCCCCCAGCAATGAGCCCTGAGAGGCACACACTCCTTCCAGGCATCCCCATACCTCAGGCTTGTCCTGGGGGTCGAGACAGGTTATCATCTTCCATGGAGAGAAAGCCAGGAACTGGCTGAGTCCCTGCACACACACTGATAATGTGGGTAGTGAGAGGGCAATTAGTGGTAACAATGCCTTTTCACACACACACACACACACACACACACACACACACACACACACACACACACACACAAACACACACACACACTCTGACTAATGTGCAAATGATTTATTTCTTATTATTTATTTCATGATCACTGTGTTTGTACATACTGCATTTGTTATTCCATTCCATAGTCTTCTTAATTATATTTATACAAGATAAAATGTTAGTGTGTGTGTTTGCCCGGTAACATATGATAGTAGCCTGGATATAGTGTTGTAGCGTGTGCCTGTAGCCCGACATACAACATTAAAAATAAACATTATTTTAACTAAAGAATACAAGTCTTGTGTTGTTACAGGAAAATGAGCAACAGTGATGGTGGTGTGATGAAACGGAGTCATCGTTACCACCCTAAAGTTGATGATTTTCCAATAATAGCACATCCTGAAGTTTTATTCTTCATATACCGTGCAATTTTTAATTTATCAAAGTATGACACGTCATACTTTTTATCCATTTATAGTTACATTAAATGTTCCACAATCTTTCACGAAGCAAGTTCCCATTATAATTTGCATTATAGCCGCTAAAAACGGTCATTCTTTCATTTTTTTCTCTCTCTCATGAGTTAAATAATACAATATAAAAAAAAAAAAAAAAAAAAACACATCTATGAATAACGCTGCAGCTCAAAACACATGGCATGTTTGATTCAGTTCCTGCAGTCGGGTCGATCTAGAATCAAATCACTTTCTCGCTGCACTTGGGCTCAATTGGTGCAGACGGATTCCACCTCGCTCAGTTCTCGGACCTGAGTGTTATCTCTATATTCTTACCTGCTTAAAGACTCACACTGACTAGGAGAACACACCAGTGCTCTGTTCAAACATATTTAATACCTAAATCCAAATTTAAACCCATATATATATATATATATATATATATATATATATATATATATATATATATATATATATATATAACTGAATTAAAGGGACATTTGTTAATATAAAATAAATATAAAATAGACCCAAATCTGATTGGTAGGTTAGTGTTTATGCTCATAATAAACAAATCTGCCCCAGATCCTAGAAACTAGAACTCCATACATCCCAACCCTCCAAAATCTCCCTCCCATATACCCCTGCACTGTAGTGGACATGGCCCTGGCGATTGTGCTGCTAATGGATGCTCTTTAGGCCACACTTTTGGACTTTGGGCCTGAGTAATGACCGCTCTGGGGCCTCCAGGAGCCCGCTAGCCTCAGCTGGTTGGGTAGCAGCTTGCTCTCTAGCACACTTTGCACATTACACACTTATTCCTACTGAAAGTTTTAACTCTTTTTCAGAATAAATGGGAATATGGAAGTGACAAAACTCAAAGAATACTTTTGAAAATCCTACGGCTATTAGCAAGGAAGCAGAACTCAGAGATGGGAAGTGCTTACTGTTATTAAGTATTATTAAGTACAATTTACTTGAACTTTTAGTAAAAACATTCTCTACTTTCTACTCACTACATTTTCATTTCTCTATAATCATATATTATCTTTAAAGTCATAACGTGACATTTTAGCATCAGACATTTTCAAATTCCTAAAAAAAAGCTAAAATTTAACGAATGTGACAGCAAGAATGAGACCTAATACACATCACTGTACACACAATCCACATCACTATCTGCTGCTAGTACACTTTGTATGTATCATGGGTTGTATTGTGAAAACTAGCTATTAACTCACAGCTTGTTTTTATGGTCAGAGTACTTAGCATGCTAGCTAGAGATTTGAGAGATTAGCAATGAATCTGTCGTTATTTAGCTTTAGCTAAAGTTTTCCATTGTTCTTTGGTTCCTTGGTGAAAAGGGCACAAATTTACATTCAGTAGCTAAATATCAGTGAGGGATTTGAAACTGAGGCAGGCATATTTTTCTTTTGTGAATCTTCTTTGTACATTTACTTTATTATTATACGTTATATATATATATATATAAAGAGTTTATACTTTTCTACTTCAACTTGGGTGAAAAATGTGATGCTTTCACCAGGGGATTTATTTAGATGAGTAATTGCACTTTCACATATGTAAAGTAATTTGGGTACTTTTACCACCTCTACTGAGACCTTGTGAAATATTCATAGGAAATTCAATGAGTGAAAGTGATTACATTCAATGCAATAAGAAAAATTTAGAAATTTAAATTATGGTACTACTACTGACCTCAACCAATCATAACTTTTCGTGACTCAAATTCTGATCAAATTCTGAGATCAAGTACAACTGATCTAAACCCAAAAAGTTCGTCCTAATCTTTGTTAATGTAGGATGGTTTCCTAAAAATGACAATATACTCATACACATTTTCTCTCTTTTTCTTTTTGGTTAACCCTATAACGGCACACATATGAATTTCTGAGGCCTCTATCTCATCAATATCATCAATACTTCCCTGAACGACCTGTTGCATACAATCTACTACATGTTTTCTGCCCCCTGTTGGTTAATCTGTGCTCTTCAGGAAGTACAAGCCATTGGGATATCAAATCCAATATGGCCACCTTCATGTCGTGATCTCGTTTGGATTTTGAAAAAGCAACGTTAATGGTAGGGATAACATTACAATTGTCACTCATATTTCAAAATGAATACTTTGCATTGAAGGAACTAGGTATTACTTAACAGTTTGTTATTTATTTCATGGTAAAATTGTGTTGAACCAGTGCATTTGTGTGGCGGCCTACGGAAATCCTTTCCATGGTCGTATTTTGACATTTTCTACTTTATATAGTTCTGAAAACATTAAGAGATTGTATCTATCTCTACATTTATAGCCTCATCTACTGATGGAAAAATAACATTACTGACAAACTGAAAAGAATTACAAGGCTTCAGTGGGAAATGAGTTCCCACTTTGATTCATCATCATCCACATCAGTCTCTGTCTTATCACCTGAGGTAAAAACCACTCATGGAGTTTAAACACGAGCCTCGTCGTCGTCGTCGTCTCTTCACTCCACTCATCTCTGTTCACGCTAATATCAGTGGAGAAATAATCGCTGCGTCATTCACACACTTCTGTTCTGTTGCATCAACTTCTTGTTATTAATGTCTTTTTTGTGGTCAAGTTTTAAAACGTCGTCTGCTGTCATTTGTACAGAGTGTGTAAGCGCTGTTTTGATGAGGATGTGATGGCGCAGGAGCATGGCGGATTGATTAGGCTCATAGTCACTCCTCTGTGGCACGTATCTATCCAAAGCTTCATAGCTAGTGAGGTTTCATACATCTTTAGGCAGGTAGCCTAAACAAAGCATGAATTCATTGTTTTGTATTAAAATATATATTTCTGTCTTCAGTTTTGGTCAAAACAAGATTTTTTCATCTTTTGTTGGCTGTTTTCCAGAATTCAGTTCTAGTGACTTCCTGCAGTTTTTTTTTTTATTTATTTTTTTTTTTCTGGACCTCTTCATAAAACATGTCCATGACTTTGTTGATTGCTTTGTACAGTCAAGGTCATTCTGGAGATAGTGACGGTCTCCGGTCTTACCTGTCAAACACAGAGAACACAAACATCAAACCATATTGAATCTCAGTCCCACGCCAGCAGCGGCGACTGGAGTCAGATGAATGAGCTCTGTCATGTGGGGAAATCATAATCATATCCTCAGATTCCCTTACGGCAGGGAGATGACTTTATCAGCCCGACTCGCCGTCTGTGATGTAACATCAGGTCGTATCTCTTAAGCCCTTTGCTTGTCTGTGATTCTTGTTGTATTCTGAAGGGGGGCAGCCAGGCTGAAAGAACTGAATTTAACAAATCTAATTATCACGCCTTAATTAGTATCAGGGGTAAAACCTCTGCGGGATACCTGCAGACTTAATTTATATCCTGACACATTGAGGAACAAGTGTTAATGTGCTGTATTTATGATAATACCCCAAAGTGTGTCGAAGGAACCAGAGGAAATTCACCTCATCACCGCTGTTCGACATAACAATGGAGGAGCAGCAGGTAATTACAGACCAGAAGTGTTCTGGGATCCAAAATCCCAATGCTGGCACAAAAAGAGACGCTCTATGAAATAAAAAAGAGGAATTTCTAATCATGTTTGAGGTCTGTTATTAAGGAATAATGCTGCAATCCACTGAACTTGGAAAGTTCCAGGTCGAGTTCCTTGAGTTCAAGTGCCTCTACTCAGAAAAACATGGATGTCCAGAGCAAGGCCATGTTTCTATGGCTAGTCTAGAATGGCGATTAGCGAAGAGAAACTACTCTTGTTCATCTTTGGTCAGAAAAATGATCTGTCACGATGGTTTTATCATATTAGTAAAATCAGGCTGAAGTCAGTGTTATGAGAGTGTGTTACGAATCTAAACTTACAAAGTTGTTGAAGCACGTTTTTGCAGCACAACAGCTACATATCAAGTACAATCATGTTTTATCATGTAGAAAAAGATGCAAAGGAAGATCTGTTCTCCGTTAATTGTGTGTGCGCCACCATATTGATCTGGCGTCGGGTGTGTTTATGTCAAAGAACGTGGATGTTGCTCAAGTTCCCGACTGGGAATTCCGAGTTGAACGATCGCTCCTTTGCACTTTTCCATGTCGGAGGTTAAGTTGTTTTTGAGTACTATGGATTGCAGCATAAAATCTGGACATTGCGCTTACACTGTTTCTTTTTTTTTTTCATTTAAACAGTAATAATGATAGTAGCTTAAGGTTGTTATTAGAGGGCTGCCCGAGAATCTGCCTTGATTATAATGAAAATGTGACAAGTAAGTGACTAAGTGTTTTTTGTTTTTTTTCCGTACACACGGTATGTTACTGAAGTATGTCTGTAGTAATTATAATTGATTCACATGTGTACTACACACACCTCTTTTTAACACAAATGATTGTTGTAAAAAATATGCGCGCTTGGCTTGATTCCTGGATTGTATTTACACTTTATCTTGGATTCAGATGGGACTAAAATCCTGGAGATACTGTGGTAATAATTACATTACTCAATCTTCACATGTAAAACTATTCCAGTCTAAATAGGGCTGAATTCTAGCATACTTCAGTGTCTTTGAGGCCTCTCAGTGAAATGGAGCTATGAAATAACTGAACAGAACCACTGAGAAAGTTCACGCCTGAAGCTCGGCCTAGTCTCCTAGTCAACGCCCTAAAAATTCCCGTTGCTAGTGACTAATTTTCCACGCCCACCACCTCCCCGTGTCCTCACTACCATTCAACGGCTCCTACCCATGAGTCTTTTAGCGTGAGGCCTGGCTGTGAAGCCGAACCCACCCAAGAACTCCAGCTCTCCTCCCTTTTTACAATCACACTTCTTATCATTTAGTTGACAGCGTGGTCTGCAGCTTGTGTGTGTGTGTGTGTGTGTGTGTGTACGAATATTGGAGCAAGCCACCATGTCCAGATAAGCATGCATGTTGAGTAATTCTTGATAATAACATGCTAAAATGTGTGAAACTCTCCAACTGAGCAACGTTGACTCGAGCGAGTTTGCAGTAGGTGGTGAAACTGCGATGCTTCTCGCCATCTTGTTCCCACACATTTTCATGGTTGCGCTAGTGATCGGAAGGTTTTAAGTTCAAATCACAGGCCTTTAACCGTCAAATAGGTTACATGCAGCATGAATGCATGTAAATAAATAGCGGCATTCTGCATTCTCATTAATAAATACAATCCGATGTCATACATATTCCACAAGCAAGTAAACAAACACACATCTGTACAGTATTCTGACTAACACAGAGTGGTGATTAAAATCTGTAAAATTGGGACAGTGGTAGCTCTGTGATAAAGGTTCAGAAGGTTTTGAGTTTCCAGGACTGCTATAAAAGCCGCTCTCAGGCCCTTGAATGCTCAGCTCGACGCTTAGCTTATATTCGCCCTCACTTGTAAGCTGCAAAAACATCAGACAACTGACTGAAACATTTTTTCAGATGGTTGTTTCAAGATGATAAAGAATTTGTGTTTTGCACAATGTGAAACTGTTCACTTCGACCACAAATGCACCTTGGCACACAAAACAGCATATGAAGCCTTTAACTGATATTCAATATGCATGTTGTCGTAAAAGCTGGATATCAAAGAAAAAAAGCTGTGTATTACCGTTAAGGGCAGTGTAGACTCATTGGCTAAGGCTCCATGCTTGCGTTTTTGCGAGTCTAACTCTGATGCCTGGCACAGAGCCACTGCTGTTGTGGAGCATCCAGGAAATGTGGTAGTTCCTGTTATCAGTTGCGTTATAGCAGCTACAAACAGTCGTTCCTTCACCAGCCTCTATTGTTCTTTTCTCTCGTGGCTTGTCATGTTACGGAGAAGTCGTCCTAAAGCCTTTCTCATGTTGGGAAACTTAAAGTTACAGCTTTACCTCTGACATAGCATTGACACTGGAGGCTCCTTCCATAAATGTTAATGCTTAAATATTATTAGTTTTAGTTTTTTTTTTTTCCTTTTTTTTTCCAGTGTCTGTTATAGAGTGTCTCTGACCAAGCAGAATCAAGAATTCAAATAAAGTTTCATTTAGAGAAAGAATATATTTAAATATAATGCATATAACACAAGTAAAAAAAAAAATCACATGTCTCTGGATATTCTGTGATAAAGTTTAATCCAAAGGGTGTGAGTTCAAATCCCACCCCTTCCAGAGAGCCGGTATCGGGCTCAGCTTTTTGCTCGGATTATAATGATCGTATCTTTTCCCTTTCAATTTTAGGTTCGAGTGAATTCATGTCATCTGTTGCTTCAAGATGACATAGACACCTGAGATTTGCACAACGTGAAACTATGTTTTAAAAAAACAAAACAAAAAAAAAAAAAAAAAAAA
>CM040980.1:27869599-27920507 GCA_022985145.1 Pangasius djambal | reverse complement strand
CTCTCTCTCTCTCTCTCTCTCTGTCTCACACACACACACATCTCTCTCTCTCTCTCTCTCTCACACACACACACACATCTCTCTCACATCTCTCTCTCTCTCTCTCACACACACACACACACACACATACACACATACCTTTTAAGAAGGTGTTCTCAGAGTAATCCCACTTCATTAATTATTGACACTAAATTTTAATTTGAAAGGCAGATCGAGTGAAAGTCACGGGGACTCGCTCCTTTTAATCATTTATACAGGCCATTCAAAGAGAATCACACTGTCATAGATTAATCTGGACCATGTAAAGTGTGAAGTGAGTTGGAGTGGAAGTAATTACAAAAATAAATAGATAAGGCAGTAAATGTAAGGGCGGACCTACATCATTTATATTCAAACATACATTGGAGATAACAAGGCAACAGAAAAAAGAAAACAACACATTTACATTCATCAGTTCTACCGTTCAACCCCACCACTCTTTTCTCCGTGCCGGAATCCTTTTAGGAACCTACGACCCTTTAACTATCCCAAGAACCCTTGATGAGTGTTATTTATCTGATTTGCAAAAATTTGTTTACCCCTCTTTTTGTTTTCAATGCTGCTTTAATCATTAATTTACCAAAATATTCTTCCTTAAAAAAGAAAATAAAAAAGAGTTCTTTGTTATATTTTCCTACAAAAGCACATTACGAAGTGTTTTATTCCTCTTCTACAACAACAATTTCACAACAATTATGATTTTTTTAATGTATTAAATAATAACACACACACACACACACACACATATATATATATATATATATATATATATATATATATATATATTTTCTTCTTTTTTAAAGTTATATTTATTAATGTTCTGCAGGTTAGTTCCTGTTCTCACTTACATTATAGCAACTTTTCCTCACCAGCCTCTCTTTTTTTCTCTCTCCTGAAGTTAATAAAAAAAATGCAGCTCGTCACATTACAGAGAAACCGCAAAGCGTGAACTCCTCTGTCCTGAAGATGGCAGGAAACTTAATCTTACAGCGTTTCCTCTGACTGTTACAACGCACTGACACTGGAGACTCCTTCCATAAACGTTAAATGAACATCTCTTTACATGAAATTTCACTATACCAGTGATTACACATTACACGTATACACATGTTGATGATCTATTTAAGGACCTTCTATTGACATAATGGTTACTGTAGCTAATTAACTCTGTTCTTATATCTGACCCGATCCTCTACATCAGCAACTAAAAAGCAATATTGTGTGGAAATGGGAAATGATATTAGTGTGGTGTTCATAGGGCTACATAACCCATACACAACAGCCTACAAGTGGCAATAGAGATTTAAGGAAATCCATGACACCATAGTGACGGTTATGCGCATGCAGGAATTCATTTAGAGTTTAGTTTACATGTACCAAAAGTCATTTTGTTCACATAACACTATCTTACGTCAACAAAAATCTGTCGCTTGACTCAGGAGTTACGTGCGTCAGCACGGCATCAAAATTGACAATATGACAGGGAACTGGCCTTTGCAAACATCTGTGTAATTTTATATGAGCTGTCATGACGTGCTTATGTAGGTGTCATGAAGGATTACTGCAAGGGCTCGCTCGCTTAATGTCAGCTGTTCCGAACGTAATCTTAAAGATAAAACTGCAGCGCGCTCCAAAAGTCTGTGACGACATTAAAACTCTGGGATTTTATTTTTTTTTTTAATCTGGAAAGAAACAGAAGCTTTCAGAATTTTGAAATATTTAAAACCAAGAAAGTAACTGTTCGATGTCTTGAATATTTAATATTCAGCATTCTGCACTATCTCTAGGTCCCTATTTAAATGTAAGCAAATGTATGATATTAACTGCTTCGTACAAAAGGCCAGATTTCCCTCATGTCTAATCTCTTCTACTGAAGCGTCTGATCAGAAGACACTCCGTTGGATTTTAAAAAAGATCGTAAGGATTTACACAAACTTGTGGAGTCCATGCCAGCTCGAGCGCACACTGTCATTAAAGCAAAAAGAGGACAAACCAAATACTAAGAAACTCTGTAATTCATGTCAGTATTTCAAAGATTCTGCGTTTCACTCAAGTCGGTGTCATTAATAATCATTTGTAATGAAAATTCTTGTATTAAATTAGAAAAGAATGCACAGTAGAAGCATTTCGATCAGTGCTCTGAACCTCTGAACCTCACTGTATATATTGTGAGGACCGGGTGATTGTGAGGACATTTACTGCTATGTGGTCCTCTCAAAGGGTTAAACACACACACACACACACACACACACACACACACACACACAGATGTTTGTCTACGATGTGTGATAAATCAGTGATTAGATTACGTTTCACTGTAGGCTGGAATAAATCATGATTATGGCACCGAATGGACGAGGCATTGACTGATTTTCTGCACCTTTTGCATAAAGCCATTTGTCTACTTCGCAGTAAAGCAGTGTGTCTTTACAAACACTGAGCACTTTCATATATGCAGACTGCGATTTTAGATGAGGAATAAGATCCGTGTCAAAAAACGACAGAAAATACAAATTGAATTAAATGTCGCAGAAGAGTAATGTGAGCCCGAAACAGATTTGATCCTTTTTTTTTTTTTTAACCGAGCAACTAAAACATTTATCAATGTGTCATAATGTTTGATGTCACAGCAGATTACGTAATATGCTAATTAACTAGAGCACACTTAGCAAACATTAGCACGACATCAAACATGACGATCGTGACAATTACCTCGAATGATAACTTATACCACAGCATGGATTCTCAGATTAGAAAATGGGGATTAATTAATAGTTCCAGCTGTAACATAAATGACAGGTTTATATTAACGCGCTTTTTCGAATACATTATCGTCTCTATAATAACAGCTCGTTCACACGGACTTGTACATCGAACGCTCCACATGATCCGAGACTAATAATAAACTGATTTTTTTTTTCGGAAGTGTTTTGTTAATTTAACAAAGAAAAATGTGCAATTGTCGATACGGTGGCGTTTTCTGTTAGGAGATGATTATGTGACATTTATGGAAGGAGTCTCCAGTGTCAGTGCTTTGTAACACTCAGTCACTTAACAGCCATTACACTCACCAGCATCTCAGCATCTCTCTCTCTCTCTCTCTCTCAGAAAAAAAAAAAAACTCAGCTTGTCATTTTACCAAGAAGCCAGAAAACATACGACTTTCCTGTGCTGTAACTTTCCCACTGTAACTGTTAGAAAGCTCTGACACTGGAGACTCCTTTCATAAAAGTGTAATAAACTTCTCCTAACAACAAATGATTCATCAGGTGATGACATCAGGCATGACAGGTGTACGACATGGTTATGTCACGTCATGTGCTACGATGTCGAATATATTACTGCGAATGGTCATTTCAGGATTGTTCTTGCTCAGGGATCTTATTATTCCAAGTAATCTCCTAAAGAAAGAAGTCTTCACACACATTTAGCTCGGTTCAATCTTTTGTTTTCAACAGCTTTCATGACACTTAACCTCGCTTTCCCCCCTGCAAATGATATTACACTGACATATCACTTCATATTCATGCAACAAACTGGACCATAATGTATAGTTCCTTAGTGTGTGATCAGCCAAAGTTTGGTTTAAAACCAACAATAAAATGGATCCGGTGGAATTAGAGTTGAAAGCATAATACATATTAGGTATGTAGTGCAGTGGTAATTTTATAAAAAGCCACACACAACCTCTGCAAGCAGCCACTTCCTCCCCTGCTTCCTGTTTCACTTATACACAGTTGCTGCTGTGTGCTGGGCCGATTACTGTTCGAGGTGATGAAAGAGAAATCGTGTGGTGTTTCCACAGCCGAGAGCTTTTTTACCAACAACATGTATGAGCTAGACGTCACCTCTTCCAGTGACCCAAACCTCAAAATTGGCACGAGCACAAAAACGGTAGTTAGCGTTTTCTCTAATCATGCTCGGCTGCCTTCTGTGGGAATTAGCAATGACTACAAAGCGTACATTTCACATGCACGTCTCTGAGGTAAAAAAAAATCAAACACGTCAACTAACACATAACTTGTTGACAACTAATCCTCTTGATCTGATTTCTGCATTGTGCTCATTTTACACCTTCTTTTCTCTCACGTGAGAATCAATACAACGACATGATTATGATTGTAAGACAGTTTCATTATTTTTCTCATCTTTTAGTGCGATGCCCAAAACAATGGATGATGCATAAGTGAAGAGAGGTAAGTGGGTTTCTTACACATACACATGAGGTCAAAACCTCTTAGGACTTAGGCCATTTATGATAGAGCATGGATCGTGCTTAAATATGATTTTTAAAAAAAATAATTGAGAGAGAGAGAGATGGACTTTTACAGGATGTTGATTACTCACAGAAATGTCAGAAACCTGTGTACTTACACTTACTGTATCTCAGACAGACATTAAGTTACACTTTCACAGATTTCATTGCTTAAATCGCTAGCTAGCTACTCAAATATCAACATGTAAAAATGCAATGAGATTCAAATGTGTAATGAACACACACACACACACACACACACACACACACAAGAGAGACAGCTGTCTACCACAGACTGTGCTTAATAGCGTGCATAATAATTTATTAAGAAATGTTAAATATTCATCAATATTAAATTAATCATTTATGATGCATCCTCAAATTAAAGATCGTCCTTGAAGGTTGAGATGTGAGATGTGTCTTCAAGGAAAAGAAACACACACGCACACACACACACACTCACACACACACACACACACACACACACACACACACACAATCCCCCATGGATGTTTTACTGCATCCTTTTAAAAAAAATCTTCTCTTGCTCAGGTGCACCATTTAAAGATTAAAACACACTGTTCTGTAGTTTGATCAGTTATCAAGAAAAAAAAACAAAGCACTCTTTCTTTTTTTTTTGAAAAATAATCAACAACGAAGTGATGTGATAACAGCTATAAACAGTCGCTCCCTCACCAGAATCTTTTTTTTCCTCCCTCTTTCTTGAAATATATAACGCAAAAAGAAAAAAAAAGTAGCTTGTCATTTTACAGAGAAGCCACAACGCATAAAGTTCTCTGTCCTGAAGATGATACTTAAATAATAATGTTGCGTAATGTTAATTAAGCAAAAACACTTCAACATATCACTGTGTGAATTAGTTGCTATGGAAATGAAAACGCGTTACAGTGAGCCCATTAATATAAACCTGTGACTTGTACTAACGCAGTACTCCCAGAGCTGCTTTTACAGAAAATTAATCAACACCTTCTGACCAATCAAAATTGTTATATAAATCACCATAAGCTTGTTTGCGAATTTGTGAACTTGAGAGGACTTGTGTGCGGTCACGCTGTTTCATAATCAAGTGTAAATCTTGACCACTTCAGAAAGTCTTCACCACAGGCGCAGAAGTTACCAAAGTCCTCGTGGTTCATTAACAATTCCTCGTGTTTGTGGGTTGGAAATGAGCATCTTAATTTTGTGGTATGAGATATTTCTGATAGGCTGTACTAAACGTTGGGTCTTGGAGCCTAGCAAAGCTTTGGCTTATATCAGATTATAGCTGCTGCGTTGTAAATAATCAAAAGCTAATTCATAATGTGGCTCCCATCTCTCTCTCTCTAAGCTCCTTTATTAAAGGGCTTATTTTTCCATCCTGCACTGATGAGAGCAGGGCTTCTTCACCCCATTTATACACAATAGGGCTCAATGGTCTATTGCAATAAATGTTTAATTCAGCCTTTCTGTAATGAAGGATAGCACCAAGGAACAGAGCGAAGACGCGTCGCGCTTAGATTTTCATGAGTTGAACGAAAACAAGAAAGCTTTACACAGATTTAAAATTGAAGAGACTTTAGGTAAAGGACTTTAGGTGGTATTTCTACCACGGCGCTGTAGGTGCTGATTCATTTTTGACAACAGCAGCTGTAACGTGAATTACATGCTATCACTACTGAAGTAGCGGCTCACTGACATGGACTTGTGTGTTGGACGCTCTTTATAACCTAATGCTAATAGTAAACAGAACGTTTAAATGCGTAAAAACTCATAATCATTGGTATAGTGAACGTTTCTGTAAGGGGATGTTTATGTAACATTTGTGGAAGGAGTCTCCAGTGTCAACGCATTGTAGCAGTCAGTCAGTTTTCAGGACAGAGGAGTTTGTGCGTTCCGGTTTTTTTTGGTGCCATGACTTTATTTTTATTTTTATTTTTTTTTGGCTTAAAAAAGAAATTACATTTATAACACTCTTATGAAGCACTGTGTGTACCTTCTATTTTAGTTCAGTTCATTTTATTTGGTTTATCTTTTATAAAGATGGCTGTTTTTTTTTCTCTTTCATGCAAAGACAAAGCTCTGATAACCTCTGATATCATCTTTTGCCTTTTGACAGTCATTAATTCTCCAGCATTGCTTCATAAAATATTTAGGCAATGCTTATGGACGTGTTATAAAGGCACTATGGTTCTAAAGAATCCCTTCAAATAGAGCGTTACCAAAAAAATAAATAGTCCAGACATGAAATCTGCTTGTCCCGGCACCCAGGTAACTGATTTGTCCAGCCCTGTATAGCGACAGCTTCATCTTCGTATGAGTCTTCATATAGCGATCACTTTAAAGATTCATCAAATACGTCCTTGCAAATAGCTGCCGTCTATGATACAGTGCTTTCCTTTGAGTCCTCAGGGGCAAACCGGTATTAAAATAACAGCACCTGGGGCAAATTCTGCATTAATATTTCATCACAGAAACACTTTCCACTTTCAAAAAAAAAAAAAAAAAAATGTAAAAGAGCAGAAGTGTAATTCCATAAAGATCCCCTTTCTTTTATCCACATCTCGGCATGTTATTTCTGTCTCTCTCCAGCTCTCACTTTCTCTCTCTCTCTTTATCCCAGTGCTGGATATCGTGTACGTACAGTAGGGCAGCTTTTTTTTTTCCCCTATCCATCACACTCTCGCAGTGTATCCGCCACTGTAGCCGGGCCCGTCAGTCGACAGCGGTAAAAGGATACAATAAGAGCGTGTCCGGAGCAGCTTATGAAGGGCACAGCAATCCATCACTGGGACCCGTGATAGATCGCACTAGCATCTGCGATGAATAGGAATGCGAGGTGGAAAACACACAGAGGCCAACTTGGGGAGGAATATACATTACATCCATTTAATCATCCCAGAGGCTGTTAGCGACACAGGCAAGAGAGGTGCATGGTGTTAGCGAATGTACAATCCTCCTCCATTTCTCTCTTTCTCTCAAGCAATTCCTTCAAAGGCCAGGCTGGATTGATTATGTAGACGAAGGCTTGAGGCAGACAGTCAAAGCCAGGAAGCGTGGAGGATTCGAGAGGCTATTTCCAAAGGAACCGGCGTCAAAGTGAGAATGCCGAATCTTCATGACTTCACAAAGCGAAGGCTGAGAATCGCAATTCAAATATTCTGTCCTGTAAGATTCTGACCTACAGCACATGCATGAAGGTATAAAAAAAAAAAAATCGCTATCATTAGATTTTCAAAGGATATACTGTATTGACGCAAAAATGACACAACTCGGAGGAGAGAGCAGCCGGCTGAATGTCCGAGTTTACGCCACAGCGCTGCCGAATTCCTGACTCCGATTGGTCAGAAGTTATCGATTATTTCTAGGACATTATCGTTTCTATAGTAACCGTCCATTCACGGGGGCTCGTATTTCGCAGACGCTGCACATGAACTAAGATTAATAATGAACTGATAAATGTAAAATGTGTAATGGTGTATATGGGGATGTTTTTGGTAAGACTGATTTCACATTTAACTTAAACATTTAGGAGTCAATTTAAAAATAATCATTTTTAAAGTGCACCACTGGTCCTTAAGGTCTAACTGTGTACAGTTAACTATTTTTTTTTAACGGTTTAAAGGTACATACATGGCAATGGAACCACTCTAGCGACAAGGAAGAGCGCAGTTTGGTATCTTTATTTCCGAGAGTGTGTGTCAAGGTCATGAATGTAAGATTTCCTGTTGATGTCAGATTGTGTTACTGATGTACTGCTGATGGTGAAACATCACTACAGTGATCAACATGTGAAATATATATATATATATATATATATATATATATATATATATATATATATATATAATCACTATATAACTCTTCAAAGACAACTAACTATGACAGACTTTAAATGTCTTAAAATGATATGGGTTTCCATGATGGGCTTGACAGCATCTCATATTAAATCTCCTTGAAGAATAAATTGAGGCCCGTGTTTATGAAAGCTAATGGTTATATAGAATCAAACATGGCAAAGTGCAAACGAATACAATTTGAAGTAAGTCCCTTTAATGTTTCTTTAATGAGAGGAACGAAGATGTATGATGGACCGGCCATTAAATATTCTTATATCCACTGTGAGGTTGATCTTTTCCTCACATCCCGGATCATTTCTTCCCATAAATATAGATGAAGGGAATGTAAATCGACCCTAACCTCTTGTAGCCGTGTGTTTTGATTGTGTGTTTAGACAGACGTCCATTCAAGTATTCATTTGAGGGGATTTTATAAAATTGTACTAGTAAGCAATTCTAAAAAGCTATAATATTACTGAACATAATTAATAAACGTCTCTTACACATATGCAGATAAACAAGTGCTTTGGTCGCCTTGTCCATCTGTCTTTGAGCAAGCTCATGTACAGGATCGTCAAACCGATCAGAAGTAAACGATGGAAATGCATGAGATTGAACCGCAAGACCACTTATAATAATACATATTAACAGAATAAATGAATGGTCTCATGCTGAAATATATTGTCAGTTATTCCCGTGGCATTATGGGTATATTACATCCTATAGAGGCAGTAAGCAAAGATTTTACAAGTTACCCAAATAAATGTAATAGAGTAAATAGAGTAAACATCCTGCTAACACTGAAGCTCGTCCCCGCCTGTAGTTTGTATTTTACCGCCTGTGTCTCTTTACTTGCATAGCTGTATCACTAGCACTCACCCCCTCCCACCTCTGCTTGGCGCAAGAAAGGTGCGGCTGGATGAAAAATGAGGATGTCACACTGTAGTTGCAAGGTTAGCACACTCTCTAATGGAGAGCTGCTGTGCTGGCCTGCTGAGGGGCATGACCCCTCTCACCAGGGGCATCCAGTAGCCCAAGATAAACTACTGCAGGGGGCATGGCACCCACTCAAATCCCTATTGATAACCAAGCATCCACATAAGTGTGTGCTTTGGCCCAAGGAACCCCCCCAACCCCCCCAAACCCTGTTTTCCACGCCCTTACACTATTTGAATTGTCCTCTACAAGCACAGATGTTTGACAAGACCTTATACAGTACGTATCGATATTCTATGCATTCATTATTCATTATCGGCCTTACTCTCTTCAATGCGTCATTGACCATCGGTTTTCTTGTCAATCCAAAATCTGATTTATAACACACATTCTGATTGGTCAGAAGGCGTTGATTCGTTTTCTACAGCAGCAGCTCTGACAGTAGTGGAGCCGCAATCACAGGAGTATATTAATATGCTCGTTGTAATGCGTTGTCGTTTCCATAGCGATGGCTAATTCATAGGAACTAATTCACACAAAAAAAGTACAATTCTTGATATGCTGACATTTTTGTTCGTTGACGGAAGGAGTCTCCAGTTTCGGTGCTTTGTAACAAGTATCTTGTTAACCTTAAACTTTTTTTTTGTCTTATTAACTTGAGGAGAGAGCAAAAAAGAGAGGCTGTGAGGACACGACAGATTATAGCAACTATAGCATAAGTGATAACAGGAGCGAACTTGTTTTCCGAACATTTCACAACTTTTTTGTTTTTAATGAAAATTCATAATTGTTGGCATATTGCTGTAGTACGAGAGGAATAAATCATTTCAGGACATCCTGTTCACGGTAGTAACGCTAACTCTGTCGTTGATTATTTTCCTATAACAGCAGAATCAGTAGCCAAAAGAGAGGAAACACGACCCAGCTCTGCTTCTTAGCAAAGTGAATTTGCAGACTGAGTGTTTCCGTTTTACATGTCAGAGCAATGAGCCAAACTGTGAAGCTGTCCAGAGTTATAATTTACAAGGAAACATGATTACCTATAAAAAAAAAAAGAGGGAAAAAAAAACCATAAATGAATTTAACACAGGGCAGTGGGACTACAGGGGGAGGCTTGGTAAGCTGCAGTACTTTGCACAAGCGGGAAAAAAACCATGGAGTGAAAGTAAAACCTACAGCTGGGCGTCATGCTCCGCTATTGCATGTGACAAATTGATCGACCGCTGCGGGGAGGTGGTGCGACGAGACATGTACGGGCATTCTGTCTCTCAGGATCCACGCTGCGAGCGCACAAGGGCCTCCATTTGGCAACACGACAGCCATATTTATGATCATTTGAGCTCAATTTGTCCACACGTACTTGTAGCTGGGAATAAAAAATGGAGTGAAGGGCAAGATTGTCCCAGCAGGCTTTGTTTTTTTTCTGTGACCTGCATCCTGTCAAGAGATTATTGAAATGCTGACATCTTCTTGTCCGTTAATCATCACAGACCTATGATTCGACAAGAGTAGGAAGTCACTTCTCTTTCACCGACCACAACCAGATGGCGTGTGGACGATGGAGGATGGAGGATGGAAATATCATATATCACATATATCACAGATTCTAACGAAGACATTGTGTCTGCGTAAGCATGCTTGACACATTAACTGCATGCTCTGCTCCCCATTTTGTATGAACTCGATATAAAAATTAAAGTGGAACATGGTAAATGGGCAATATTACTAACCTCAAGACGTTTGGAGAGAATGAAGAAAGGGAAACATGAGTCAAATTAGAAACAGTATCGCGAGTGTAAGAGCTTGACATTCTTCCATAACGCAACGAACCGCCAGCTTTTAGAGGCTCTTTAATGATTCCTCCCCCTCTGTTGCATAAGAAGAGCAAAACCACACTGAGATAGCCACTGGAAAATGAGCCTGCGGTTTCTGTGAGGTTCCTACTTAAGATGTGACGTCGGCAAGACTGTCTTCGGTTCTAATCACAGCGCGTACGTACGTGCCGGGTCTGGGATGCGAGAGTGGGCTGATAAGGTTGTACGGGGACACACAAAATCAGTGAGCTGACTACATGCAAGCCCTTGTTTTTTTGTTTTTTTTTCTCTGTCCTTTAGTACATTTTTAACCCGTACTAAATAAGTGCATAATTTACTGACTATTTATACCATAGCACTGTTGAATTCTGGATTCTGATTGGTCAGAAGGTGTTGAAAAAGTTTCTCTTAATCTCAGCATATGTTTCTCGGCATGTGTTTAAAAAAGAAAAACCTCTAATCTGCTGTGTACTTAATCAAGAGACATAAAAAGGGTTTGTGAGGAAATGACTGTTTACAGCTGCTGTAACATAAGTGAGAACAGGAACTCACCGACGTTCCATAACATTACATGCAACTGTAAATTGATTAAAAACGTATGATGTCATTCTTTACTAAATAAAACATGCAATTACTGGCAAATATCTGCAGTACTAGGAGATTTAAAACACTTTAGGATGTGGTGTTTTAGCAAGAGAATGAACCTGGAAGATATAAGGCACGTCGAGCTTAGGGGGCGCTCTTTCACTGTTTAGTCATCATTTTGTCATTTTCAGCTCTCTGTGAGCTTTGGATAAGCTTGTGGTATACAATCACTGGCACTTCACCCAGGAAAAAAAAAAAAAAAAAAAAAAACCCTTTGGGGCAAGAAACCACTGGATTTTATTGATATCATATATTCACCTCGAACTTAATCCTACCAGGAAATGATGTGGGTAGATGTTGAAGGAAACTGTTTAAAGTGATTATTTCCTCCTAAACGCTGGCATCTGTGAGACTCATTATGTGGAAACTCCAACACGATTATCATTGGAAGGTGTAGGAGATATACACATGAGCTGATAATGACACTGTAATCAGAGGTTACAGCGTGGCTTCAGTGAGGAACCACAAGCGCAAATGAAAAGCATTCGCAGAACCCTGCAGAACGATGCGATGACGTTACGACTCCGAGTTGGTGCGGAAGATTAGCGCATTAACTCGTTAAACCGTCAAGGAAATGACTAATTGTTTACAACAGGAATTGAGGTTCAAATTGCTCTGACTAAAACCTTTCGAATTTTCTTTACGACTGTTTTTGGAAGGTCTACTGAGTGCCATTCCAGCGTCGCTTCCAGACGCCCTGTACTTCGTGGACTCGAGCAATCAGGACCGCAAAACTGAAAAATTCCCCTCTCAACGCCTCTCAGTGCAGTCAATCACTTTTACTGAGCACTGACCACATCACAGAGGCCAGCACATGCGGTCATCTTTTCGCATTGCTGTTGGGAATGACCGGCCACAACAAAACATAAAAAAAAAAAAACGATTGTTCCCAACCGAGACTGAGGAGGTCCAGTTCCAGAGCAACATGTCGGCTTTTATTTATTTATTTTTTTTAAAAAAGGCAGAGCAAGAATTCAAAGGTGAAACAACAAACTTCCACCTCATTCTCCTGTGGCTTTGCTTTATTGGTGATGGCAGATCATCAATACTGCTCAGGATGAGCTAAGCAGACATTGTGACAAGCATTTGGATTTCTGGTAGCATTTTATTTGAAGGGTATATACATTGAGCCTTTACTGTGCATTCATAAGCAGCGCATTAAAAAAAAAAAAAAAAAAAAAGAAGAAATCCATTGTGGAGGATTTGTGAAAGGTTTATGTCAAAACTTGTAAAGGGAACATTAGATGCTTTGTCTTGAAATGACAGAAAGAAGAGTCCTTTCTTCCTCCTCCTCCTCTTCTTCTTCTTCTTCTTTAGTAAATCAATAGCCCTTAAAAACGTAAATTAAATTAATACATTTATAATAAGAAAATTATTTACATTTATTAGTTAATTTATTTAAAGTAATTGTTAAAAAATACTGCTAAAAATACTACTACTACTACTACTACTACTACTACTACTACTAATAATAATAATAATAATAATAATAATGACATGGGTCCTGTGTAGACCCCCACAGCAGAGTGTTTCCAAGTAGAACCTATTTAGGAAGCTATGAACTTTTTATTATCCTTTAATTGAATTAATTATGAACCACTGAAGAACCCTAAGAGTGCAGGTATCATTCAAATAAAGTGTTACTGGATTTCCTGTCTCGCTCTCTCCCCGTCGATTAAACATCTTTCTTTTTTTTTTTTTTAATGGCTTTTTACAGCTTTTTATGGCTTTCACAGAGATAATTCAGTACAGTTCTTGCTCGATATTATGCCGTAATATAAATTTGTGTGCTTGTAAAAATAGCAGAATTTTCACTTTTTCCATTGTGACTGCAGCACAACAAACTCTGAAGCTGTGTCTAGCTATGAGAGTGCTGTCTAATCTCGTAGGTTTCCTGTATTGGTGAACGCCATGGAGACCTAGATAAAAATCAGGTCTCAGTATTCAAATGAAGGACGTCTCAGGACCAAACGAGCAGTACACCCACTGAACCGCAAGAACACAAGAGCACGATGTTCGATCTTGAATTATTCCGATAGCATCAACAGAGTACAAAAATATCTACTTTTTTCCACCTACGTGACAGCCGTTGGCCTTTGTTTAAGGACTGACTTTAAAGACGTTGTGCTCGTGTTTTGTGGTTTGTGTATGTGTTTACAGTTCAGAGAAAAAAAAAAAATGAAAGAAAGTCTTGAAATGAAACTGGTAACAGTATTATTAAAATAAAAGGTGTACTAAATCCTGAACGGTGGCATTGCTACAACAGCCTCCACGAGTGTCCTGACCAGCAAAAGACAACGACGCGGGTTTCTTCGGGTTTCCTCATCCTCTGATTTGTGTTAGCAAATCTTATCACCCATTCTTAAAGACCCAACATATTTACTGTATTTAATTACTGTTTATTTGAGCAGTGGTGACTTCTCCAATAATGCACTTTTCAGTCTATTTAAAATGTAGAAAAAAAAAAAATAGTAATAATAAAAAAAATAAAATAACCCTGATACTCCATTTAAAGTGGGCCTAATTTCTAAATAAATCTAAATATGTATACCAAAGTATATACACATAGTAATACCACTAACAGTATAAGTATATACCGTAAACACTAATCCTATTGTGGGTGTGGTCAAACATTTGAAAAAAAAAGGACGGAAAACATATAACTGTAGAAGTAGAAGGGATCAACGGTGTCTCTGGTGAGTGTGCGTTCCTAGCATGGTTAGCTTGCTTTGCTAATCTAAGAGCAAAGCAACTACGAAGCCGAGCACGTAACACTGATGTAAATCAAACAAGCCGATTGGTGCTTTTTCTAATTTGTGTAACTAGCACGGCCACAAGCGTCAGACTGCAGGCGGCACAAGCTGCCAGTCACCTGCTCCTGTGAAGGTAGAGTAAAAGTCCTCGTCTTCTTCCAGAATTGTCCAACTCTGACCACCTTGATGGAGACAGAGTTCATCACCTTGCCTCCGAGAGAAAGAACAACCCCAAACTGAGCCGTGGCTGCCGGCTGCAGGGGGGTTAATAGCCGAGGGAGGACACACCTGGCACCTGTACCTTACACTAATACACTTGGCAGCCAGGCCGGTGTCAACTCTCCTTTAATTCCCCTAGAGAGCGAAGGACATGGCCTAATCTGTGTACAGCGCTGACATTGTCTGTATCTCATACGGGACGTTAGCGGCTAGCTCTCTATGGACTCCTGTCCTTCAGTGTACTTTCCTTTATCCTAATAAAGAAACTAAATTGAGCATACCATCATCCGTCACGGTTAGCTGGTTAGAAATGCATGTCCGAGTCATTTCCTGTTTTGTTTTGGGTTTTTTTTGCATCTTTATTGCCCTCTTTTCGCCACTCCCACCAATCGGAGTCCCTCTGTGCTCGTCCATGATCGTTATCATCCATTTTCCATATGCAGGGCATTTAGCCATTGGATTCAAGAGTGGCTCAAAACCAGCACTCAGAAGTGAGCATGGGGGAGCGAGAACAACCCAGTGCCCAGGAGACGATCTGGATTTTCGCTCAGATGGGGACGCCACTATGACTGCGGCCTTTATGACTATACCTCCTCCTCCTACTCCTCCTCCTCCTCCTCCTCCTCATCCTCCTCCTCCATTCATACCTTGATCGGCTTTCGCCCACGCACTCTTTCCCCTTTCCTTCTACATTTCCGCTCCTCTTTTTATGCTCACCAGGTTCATTCCATGTTAGAGCTGTCTTCTATCATATCTTTGCATCAGCGAATCAGTGCTTCTTCATCCTCTTTGTTTTTTAACTCCCATTATGATAAGGGTCAGTGAAAGTATTAGATCAGGGACTTGTAAAAAAAAAAAAAAAAAAAAAAAATCATGCTAATGTCATACAACAAACAAGGCCCCAATTAAATAAGAAAATAATAAAAGTACTATATTTATTACAAAAAAAAAAAAAAAAAACTTTAATAAATCCATCAGGGGAATATTCTTTAAATCTGGCTGTACTCTCAGAATTCTATCGGGATTAATTCTGCTAATTGCCTTCTGGCCAATTAAGAGTCTATTCCCCGCTGCAGCTTTTTGAAACATAGAAGGGCTAATTGGATTCAATCCTTATCCTTCTCTTCTAAAGAAAAAGAGAGCGTCTGAAGATATGAAATATTACCCCGTGCATTGATTCAATTTAAAACGCTTCTATTAATGTTCAACCCGCTCGCATTGTTCTTTGCCTAAGAAATTAATTTCACAAGTAAATGTTTCACCGCTATATCAAGCCACGGCGACATGGAGGCCTGCCAGTTTCAGTGATTACATTTCCAGAGCTCTGAGCTCCCGAACCCTTCTGTCTTTGCAGCACATGAATGATGTATGTGAAAGAGAGAGTTTATGGCTTCAGTCACTATTATGCAAAGTTTTATGGTAATGACTTTACTGCCAGGGCTTCTATCGCAATAGAAATTTAGTCTCACTGCCATCGTAGTCCAGGATCCTAATAGGTGATGGACACACGAGTTGTAAATAAACTTGCAAATCAAATCCTGGGGAATAAAAATAGACATGTCAATCCCACAATTTCAGTATTGTCCGTTCTTTCGTTTCAGTAATTCTCTATACCGGGTCTTGGGACTCCTGCGTTACTCTGAAGAAGAAACAACTGAATGAAAGATTTATGTGAATTGTGTTCTGTTTGTCATCACCAACACAACTAACACCATTAAGTGGTGATTTCATGATTGTTGTGCCATTTAGCCCTTGTAAAAAATATGGAAAAACCTTTTTTTAAAAAGAATAAAATCACTTTTTAAAATTTAATCTAATTAAAAATGCTTCAACGATTTAAAAAAATCAGGGACTATTTATTTATTTATTTGTTTATTTATTTGCTCTGGGTTGGAAGTGACAGGGTTGAGTGCTTTTAGCACACGGTTAATAAATACGCAAGGTCTCCTTAACTAGCATCCATGCTAATGGCAGGAGAACATTAAGGACATTCTAATGATTTGATTAACTATAGATTTTTTGAATTGATAATTAATTTTCAGTATATATTTAGGAGAACAAGGCTGTACTTTGAAAGTGACCTCATCAGTCAATATCACAATATCATTGAAAATAAAGGGAAAAAAAAAAACAGCAAGAAAGTACTTTTCTTCTTCTCGTGATCCTCAGAAAATCCCTGACTTCCTGTTGAACATGTGCCTTGTGGAATATGCCAGACATGTCACAGGGGTGAGTGTTCACGTAACTAAAACGTACATTTGTATTTATAATCTATAATACACGACCTCTGGAAAAGGAAGTTTCAAGCACGAGATGGTAAATGGTTTCATGCATGAATGCAAAATTATTGCGATCTTTCGAGCAGTGTAAGTTAGTAGCGTTACAGTAAACAGTGCCATAGATTTTGACTGTTTTTAGTGATTCATCCGAAATGTGCACACAGAATGTTGCGAAGGAAACTTGTGAAAGTGAAAATGTCTTTAATGTCGATGCTACATACGGATTTGTAAAAGTTATATCAGTGGGAAACACATCACCCCAGTCATGCGATCATCGCGTAGATCTCCTACAACCACATCTTTTTGGGAAGCCATGAACGTCTTTCCCGCTGTTCAGCCCGGTCCGATTGCTGATGCCTAACGGTAGGATGGAGGGAGATGTGCTTGTAAATCTGAGCACACTGCAGTAAAAAAGCTCATCCCTGTCCACCCACTGCCCCGCTCATCTTCTTAAATGACAATAAGAATTAGCGGTATTAAAGGGGTATACCGCTGAGCCTCTTAAACTCTGCTTTACTGCCGTGCTCCACGTCTGACCCATCGTTTCAACATATAGGTGTCTGTAAATACACCTAAGGGATGATTTATACGTCTGCGTCGGAGAATCTAAAAACGTGCAACATAACATGAACGTGTGCACTAGGGGGCAGCGTCGCACGCAATAAACCAGAGCGTACATCAAATAAAATTTTAGAAATGTCTCATGTTTGATTAAAAACACACACAAACACACACACACACACACACACACACACATACAAAATCCCCCATGGATAATTTACTGCGTCCTTTAAAAAAATTCCTTCCATAAATGTTAACTAAACGTCTCCTTACAGAAAACTCTGCCGTATCAACGATTTTTCAAGATCCGTTTATGAGGCGCGTCCGCCGTACAAAGGCCCTCTGAAAGATAACGTAATAGAAGCAGTGCATTAATATAAACCTGTGATTTGGAGAACTGTGCTATAACTTCTTGCACTCTCCCTTCTACTCACTGATCCTTGCAAAGCTCCGTTTTGCTATTGTTTATGTTCTAAAAAAGAAAGAAAAAAGAAAGAAAGAAAAAAAGTACTAAAGTGGATCATGTTTCTGGGGTAGCACTCTTACATCTAAAACCTGGAAATGTGGATGTGTTGTACCTTTAAAAAGGATTTAAGGTACATAATTGGACATGAAGGACTTCTGCTGTGCCTTCAGATAGCTTTAAAGCTGTAAAGGTACTTAAAAAACAAAGGAAAAAAAAAAATATATATATAAGTTTGGTCTGGTTTGGGTTCGGTGTTATTTGTGTGCCATGAACACTACTGGATGTACTTCCATATGTTTAAAAAAGAGCAAAAGGCTAAATCATCAAAATAAATAAATAAAGAAAGAAAGAACATGATCACTATAATAAATAAAGTGGACCACTGGAGATCAATTTCTAAAATGTAAAAATTAGCTTAATGTGTTACAGTCTCCACAGTGAAGTTTGCATAAAATTCACAGCTAAATCAGTGAAACGCATTTTACTGGCCTGTTTCCCATTTCCCTTTTATGAAGTTGATTTTGCACTTTGCTTAATGATGGTGTTTTTTTTTTTTTTTTTACAGTAAAAGTACGCAGGCCCGTGGCTAACCCTCTGCCTCGGCTTGCGTTCTCCAGCGTCACGCTCGGTTTATCGGCTCCTTGATGGCTATAGCCTGAGCGCCGGCCCGGGCATCAATTCTCTATTAACGTCTCCTGTCACCAGCAAGCTGCTTACGGCCGCCTCATTCCTCTGAGTGACTGTATACATTTCTGCTAATAATGTGTTTACTCAAGCTGCCCGGCACGTCACGGCCGCTGACAAATCCTCCTCAAGGATAAAGGACTCAATGCGAATTAAGTGACTTTTCACAAAACAAAGACGGAAAGACAGAGAGAGTGTTAATGCGAGTGGGAGCGAGTACAGACGAGTGCGTGTGTCAGATGGGGCGTTAGCGCAGGATCTCAGAGCTTTGTCTCGTAGCTAAAAGAAGATTTAGCCTAATGATGCAATTTAAAAACAATAACATTTGCGAGTAAAAGCCAGCTCTTGGCCTGGATGTGCCTGGACGGAGAAGAGCCGTTTGAAAGGAACAGGATTGAGGACGCTTGCTAAGTAGCCTAGGACTAATGTACGGAAGATATGTCTTTAATTTAACAACCTTAATCCAAGGTCCTTTGTGGATTCTTTGTGTGATTATGGATGTTAAATCTGAGTAGGAAATGTTATTAAACGTTCATTTAGTGACGTTTTAAACCCCTGTGGGTGCAGTACAGCGTTTAGGAGAAAATCATTACGATGTAAAATAAGAAACAAGTAGCGTTCTTTGGAAAATGTGTGAGGAAGAAACATTTTAGTAGCATTTTAGTCTATAAGGTGAACTACTAGGTTTGTACAGCAGTATTTCGATGCAAGAGTGCAATATTTACTCAGAAATTAATGCATAATTGTGTACTTAATTTTTTCACTTATAATAATTTGGTGCAAGTTATACTGCTGGAAATGTAAATACAAAGTTAATATGAAAAAAAAAATAGCATACTCACATTTGGACATGAGGGGGCACAGTGGCTTAGGTGTTAGCACTGTTGTCTTGCACCTACAAGGTTGTGGGTCCAAATCCCACCTCCGCCCTGTGTGTGCAGAGTTTGCATGTTCTCCCCGTGCTTCAGGGGTTTCCTCCGGGTACTCCGGCTTCCTCCCCCAGCCAAAAGGCATGCGCTGTAGGCTGATGGGCATCTCTAAATTGTCCGTGGTGTGCGATTGTGCCCTGTGATGGGTTGCACCCCATCCAGGGTGTCCCCCACCTTGTACACTGAGTTCCCTCACACAGGCTCCAGGCTCCTCGTGACACTGTGTAGGATAAGGGGTACAGAAAATGGATGGATGGATGGATGGATGGATGGATGGATGGATATGTGGACATGACTTTATCAATAGCCATTGACATAGAAGTGAACGTTAAATAACTGCTTCATTTTGTGTAGAATTATTATTATGCATTAGTTACGTGTCTAATTGTTGAAGCAGCGTGTTCGGACTACCACTATCATGTTGCTGAATATTCGTGAAATATGTTGTCACTTACGTTATAGCAGCTACAAACAGCTGTTCTCTAACCAGCCTATGTTTTTTTTCTCTCTCTTGAAGTTAAGACAAAAAAAAAGACAGCTTATCATGTTCCTGAGAAACTGTAAAAAGCGTAAATGCCTCTGTCCTGAAGATGTCGTAAAACTCTACAAAGGACTGTCTGACACTGGAGACTCCTTACATAAATGTTAAATAAATACGTCATTACAGAAAAAAATACCCACAGCAGCATACTATTAATCCACTATCCCCGAACCCCTGAACCTTCTTCAGCTGTCTCTCTGGGGAAACCTTTAAAGGTTCCATGTAGAACCCTACAACAAAGTGTTTTAGAAGGTAATAACCATTAATTATTCAACAAACCCTTAACGAACCCTTTGACAACCTTGTTTCTAAGAGTGTGTGTAATAACTCAAGAAGTTTGTGGTACAAACGTCTTACTATCTAGAACCCTTAAAGCTTCTTGGCTGTGTCTCTGGGGTAACCATTATTGTAGAACCTTACAATGAGATGCTATAGAAGCTATGAACCCGCAATTATCTAAAGAACCTTTAAAGAACTGTTGAATAACCTTTATTTAAGAGTGTATATATTATCTGTGTAAGTGAGCAGTTCAAACGTCTTCCTAATATCTAGAGCCCTTAAAGCATATTTGGCTGTCTCTCTGGAGAATCCACTAAAAATTCTTCAGCTGTCCTTCTGGGGGAACAAGTAAAGGTTCCATGTTGAACATTGCAAACGTGTTTTTGGAAGCTGTGAACACTCAATTATCCAGTAAATTCTTTACAGAACCCTTGAAGAACCTTTTTTTTTAAAGAGTGTATGTATTATCTGGGTAAGTGAGCAGTTCAAACGTCTTCCTAATACCTAGAACTCTTAAAGCTTCTTTGGCTGTCCTTCTGGGGAACCCATTAAAGGTTCCAAAAAAGTGTTTTCGAAGCTATGAACCCTCAATTACATCATGAACTCTAAATAACCCATGAAGAACTTTTTTTTTTTACTAAGCTTGTATGTATTAACTGGGTAAGTGAATGATACAAACCTCTAGAACCCATATCCTAGGATGATGAACCCTTAAAGCTTCTTTGGCTGTCTTTCTGGGGAAACCCTTAAATGCTTTATGTAGAAACGTACATAATGTATTAGATTAACTGTCAGAGCTACATTTATAGAAAATTTGTCAACATGTTCTGACCAATCAGATCCCAGGATTCAACAGCACTGTGCTATAAAGTATGTTGTAGTATAAATAAAGTAAAGTATTACTTGATGTTGTTAATATATGTACTGTATGTGGAAACTGTTGAATATGTTGGTGCACTTTCATGTGGTGTTTTGGACACGTGTAAATTCCATATTTAAAAGTATCTACGTACCTTCAAATCCGGTATGCAAAGTATTATAACAACTATTTCCTGTATACCGTAAGCTGATGCCATGTTTGCTCTTCTACAAATAAATAACTAG
The DNA here is from genome assembly GCA_022985145.1 of Pangasius djambal. Classification (NCBI taxonomy): domain Eukaryota; kingdom Metazoa; phylum Chordata; class Actinopteri; order Siluriformes; family Pangasiidae; genus Pangasius; species Pangasius djambal. The sequence goes on along the minus strand of CM040980.1, from coordinate 27,899,167 downwards.
TAGACAGACATTTCTATGCAGTGTAATTGTCCTGAAAGGCAGCAGGATAAAGAGAGCATCTGGAAAACCAAACAGGAAGCACAGAGAGGATTCAGGAGATGAAATATGGACATGACAGCATTTCTTTGGCACAAAGCTGCACTCAGTGACTAGCATCTCACTCGCAGAATCTGGACCCATCTCGAACATCAAGTCAGTTCTGTTATATCGGCACCAGGGATTCAGAATCTTGAAGGCTGCTTAGCACTGGAACAAAGAGCTGTCATGTTTGATGTAGTTTTAGTGGAACATGAAATATCTTAACCATGCCTATTTCATGCTTGTCTGCACACGCTGCAGAGACGGGACGCCTAGGCATGACATTTCAAATCGAATTTACGATGGTTTACCTCAGAAAAACATTACAGTTTGAGTAAAGCGACTTGGATAAACAGAACAGACTGCCACATTTATAAAATATCACCGATAAAGACAAGATTTACAGATTTAAACATGCATCAGAACCTGGTCCAGATCCAGATTTAAACAATGCTTAATATATTTTCATGATTTGCATTACATCTCAGAAATATATAATCAATAGGTACAGTTCATGATGCTACATTAGGACTCATTGTGCTTCATCGTTAATACTTTGTTTTGATCTCTGGATCTTTATATGTAAAGCATTTAAGGTTTTAATTAATCCAGTGAACCTTTCCAGAACCCTTGAAGAACAATTCCTTCTACGTGAGTATCTATTAACTGGGTCAGTGTGTGGTACAAACTTCTCCTTACTACCTAGAAGTCTACAGAAAGATTCTTTCTGCCAATTTACAGACAAATGAACCCTATAAGTTCATCCTATCTACTTGGGAGGAACTTTATCCTACAGCAAGACAACGGGCCAAAACACACTGCAAACACAACACAGGAGTTCGTCATGGGAAAAAAAGAGAAAGGTTTTAGACTGGCCAAGTCAATCACCAACTCCCAAAACTCCCAGGAGAAACTCCCAAAACATAGAGCAACTGAAAGAGACTGCGCTACAAGCCTGCAAAAGCATCACAACAGAAGAATGCAGCAGTTTGGTGATGTCAGGTCGATGCCGTTATTACAAGCAAGGGAGATATTTGCAGCCAAATATTTAGTGTTTTTTACACATCTAGATGTAAATATCAGACAATAAAAGCTGATCTATCTATCTATCTATCTATCTATCTATCTATCTATCTATCTATCTATCTATCTATCTATCTATCTATCTCACACTCATCTTTTGATCTGAAACCCAAGTGACTTCAGCATATAGCAAAAACAAACGAATTGGCCTTGCTGTTCCAATACTTTCAGAGGGAACTGTATGTATAAGGTGAAATAAGAGAATACAGAACCTCAGATCACAACCATTACCGTCCTGAATTAATGCATACCCACTCTCTCTCTCTCTCTCTCTCTCTCTCTCTCTCTGTCTCTCAGACATACACGCATGGCTTGCAGCAAAACTCCACTCTCCCTTTAGTCACGGTCCAACATCTGGATCTGCTAAAGGAACCGAAAGTCTCGCACGTCCGCTGTCATTTAACATGCAAGCTACTGACCTCCATGCTGAAAAAAGTTTCTCGGACATTTTCCTGAAGTCTCACTGTAGTTTGTCCTGTCGTGCTGCAAATCACACGAGGACCCTCGACACTCGAAGTCCACAGGGTCTGGTTGTAATTATCAAGATTTCTTTCAGGAACGTTTACGTTAATGCGCAGATTATCACGCTGCTGTTCTAAATCCATGTCAGATGCCGCATGCTGAAAGTTTTAAGAGCTATTTGCAGGAACACGTGCATATGAGGCTTGATTAATCGCAGCAGTAAAGAATGCATACCCATGTGTTAAAGCAATAGGCTGCAGACTCGTGGTGTAGACAAACTTCAGCGTATAAACTTCAAGTGCACAACTGACATTCGGTACTAAATATGAACAATATAGTTCATTTTTGCTCGAGATATTGAAGTTTTATACGAAATATTGATGATAAAGTACATCTACTGTCAAAGATAAAGTTTGTTTTTGATCGGAATAGAAAAGTTTTGTACTAATTATCAATGCAAAAGTTTCTTTTTGCTTAGGATATGAGTTTTATACAAAATAGTAACAATAAAGTTCATGTGATATTAAAGATAAAGTTGATTTTTGATTATGATATTGAGCTTTTCTACTAAATATTAATGATACAGTTTATTGTTATTCAGGAATTGATTAACTACTTACTACTAGTAATAATTTATGGAGGCAATTTTAATTAGCGATTAATGTATTACTTTATTATAAACATGTATAATGTCATTATAAATAATTTATTACCATACCATAACTTAAAATGTTACTGAATAACTTTCTGCAGGTTTGAGAAGTTTATATTAAGCTGTCCCAGTGCGCACTGCAGAGAAACGGTGAACAATAGATCCCAGGCTTGGTGTACGACTTGTACACTGCATTAGGATGTTGTATCTTTGCTTGTTAGAGAAATAATTCCGCTTCATGCAATATTCATCAGATAGTAATAAAAGCGTTCCTTAGCGCACACTGCTGCAGTGCAGGAGTCAACCTGAAAGGACTGAAACGGACCAGTGGAACATTGGAACATACACACTGTGGTTCTTTTGGGTAAGGAATGAAGGTTTGCATAAGCCTTGTTTAAACTGTTTATATGAGACTGCAGTAGTGGAGCACTTTTTTTTTGTCTTCTCCACAAGATTGACCCTAGAGGTTAGAAAACCACGAACAATAGGTTTAGAGTAATCTTTAGTCCAGTGAAGAAAAAAAAAAGCCGCTAATCTTACAGAGCCAGAAATGATAACGCAGGGTTATAAAGGCCATCTGTCTGACAATAGCACCTCCGATCTGTTGGCCGTTCCCACAATTTCTAGCAGTAAGGAAAACCGAGCCTCTCCTGCTAAAGCTATTGAAAATCTGTTTGCAGGGGATGAATAGATGATCTGAGGCACAGACATCTTGGAGTGTATTTTAGGGAACACTTTCCATAGATGTATTCCAATTCGAGTTCTTCTGCAATTCAAATTGAAACGGCGATGGGATGAAAGCTATCATCAACCACTCTGGCACTGCAGTGGACGGAAATCCCATAATGGGGCCGAGGATCTCTGCGCTAAGCGTTAGCTTTTGCACATGACTGTAGAAAGCGCAATGTTATTCAACTTATCGCTGATCTTTATGGGGCCGTTGGTGAACAACATGACTCCGGCCAAAAAGTAAAGGCTCGAGTAGGTCACTGAGTTCCAGAGGATAATTTATTAAAACTATAATCTTTAAAAGACGTTTTATTATTGTCTTATACCACAGTGATGTTGCTGCTCTATTCTGATTGGTCGGAATACATTTTCTGTATATTAATGCGCTTGTTCTCAGGCATTATCTTTTCTATAGTAACAACTCATTCACAGGGATTTGTACAGTGACTTGTATGGTCTACATAAACAATAAAAACCGTGTGCGACCATTGATATGGTGAAGTTTTCAGTAAGGAGAAGTTTATTTGGCATTGATGGAAGGAGTCTACAGTGTCAGGACTTTACATCGGTCAGAAGCGAAAGCTGTAACTTAGAGGATGCTGCGTTTTGCTGTTTCTTGTTAACAACTAGCTGTGAGGAAAAAAAGCGAGGCTGGTAAGAGAATGATCGTGGATGCTGTAAGACAAACGATAAGTCGAGTCAAGTCAAGTGGCTTTATTGTCATCTCAACCATATGCAGCTGGTACAGTACACAGTGAAACAAGAACAACGTTCCTCCAGGACGATGGTGCTACCTAAAACAACACAGAAGTACATGAGACTACACAGATCTAAACAGGACTACATAATGTAACGTGTGCAAACGTACCATAATTACTAAAACAGGACAATCGGCACGGTAAAGGACGGACCAGTACCAGGAACTTTGTGGGAGTTTCACAACCCAAGGGTAGCTCCAAAGGGATAAAAAGTACAGTTTGACTTGTCATTCTTTAATTAATAAAACAAAGTGTAATCCTTGGCAAATTGCTGTGGTATAAGAGGAACAGTTACTGAGAAAGCATAAACTCTGTCCTGCAGACTTTCCTGTGGTGGAAAACCTAAAGTTACAGCTTTACAGACTGTTACAAAACACAGACGCAGGAGACTCCTTCCATAAATGTTAAAATAAACATCTCCTTATAGTAAGCCTTATGATATCAATGATTTATATGTTCACCATGCAAGTCCTTGTGAACTGCAGAAAAGATAACATATTAGAACGAGCGCATTAATATAAGCCTATCGTTTATATTACAGCCAGAAACACTGTCAGAGAAGTGCCATTATAGAATATTAATCAACACGTTCAGATTGGAGAGTTCAACAGCACCGTGGTATAAATAAGGTATAACACACGCATGGATTTATAGTAGCAGATAGAGTACACGAGAAACCTGAGCAAGGAAGACACACAATAGGCTCAGTTCAGTGTGGTTATTCAGACAAAGGTTTCTATTGACTGAGATGAAGTTGCAGTTTCTAGACTCCAAACCACTTTTTTATGGCTTCCCAAACTCAAGGTGTGATTTATTCTCTGGCTTGACATGACTAGACGCGAAGAGCGCATTTGTCCAGCAGCGAGGTCCAACGGCACCCGAAGCACCGATCCTCAGGGCCTGGCTGGCTGAGGCAGCTAATTAATAACGTCTCTGGGAAAATGTCCTGAAAGCAGGAGCTCCCTCCCGGAGCCGCCGGTGTACAGTAACCGTCCTCGTGCCTCTCTCGGACGCGGCCAGTGATTAATGAGCCATTGTTGTTGGGGAGCGTATCTTAGCTGGAGCCATCGAGCTTATCGAGCATGTAGGCCCGGGACTCTGCAGGGGATCTCTGACCTGCTCTGCCCTAAATCTCAATGCCTTCTCCCAGGCCAGGAGATAAGCACCGCTCCTGTTTGCTGCTCACAGGACACGAAAAGGATCGGGTTCATCTCACCCTGCTGATAAATCATACTTGTTTTTCCTATCAGCTTCCAGACGAGCATTGAAAGTTGCCCAGAAATGAGGAGAGCTATCGAGGGGCTTTTTTCGAATCACAAGATCTCAGTTCCTGTTTCTTTTTGATTTGCAGCATTAATGCCTTCGTTGTAATACATTATCCTTCTCTGTAGTAACAGTTCACACGTAAACTTTTAAACGTTTTGGTGAAGCTTTCTGCCCGGCGATGTTTACGTAACATTTATGGAAGGAGTCTCCACTGTAACAATCAGAGGTAAAGTTTTCCGACATGGGAAAGTCTTCAGGACAGTGGAGTTTACGCTTTACAGTTTCTCAGTTAAATGACAAGTTGCGTTTTTTTTTTTTTTGTCTTACTAACTTCAACAGAAAGTAAAAAGAGAGGCTGGTAGAGAGAAATCGAGTTTGTAGCTGCTGTTTTATAAATGATAACAGAATCTCAATTGTTTTGCTAATATTTAAATGTAATTATACCTGGATTAAAAAAAAGCATGATGTTTGTAATCATTGCCAGAATGCTGTGATATAAGAGGAATAAAACATACTATTGTAGGAAAATAATCAACTTCACAGTGGTAATAGGAACTCCGCTTCATCCTCCTACCCTGTCGTTGATTATTGTCCTGTAGCAGCACGAGACAGAGTGTTTGATTACTTACATATCACTCCTACATGTCCTCTGTGAAGAGTAACTTAGGTTGGTTTATTCCTGCTGTTAATTACATGCATGCATATGCAAGATTTGTGTATAGAAATATAAGAGGGTTAGTGTAATGTTTACATTTGCAGAAAAAAAGGGTTCTTCAACAGTCATTTAAAGGTTCTTAGCTTTCAAACTGGGTTTTACTTGCACCCTTTACTTCTCTGATCACTGTCGAAAGGTTTATACAAGCTTTTATCATTCTATGAAGACTTTCCTCTGCTTATGTTTTACTTATTGGCTTCCAGACGAGCATTAAACGTCGCCCAGACTTGGGTAGTGATACCGAGGGGCTTTTTGAATCCTGTTAGATGGCGTGTTTCGTAAAACAATCTGTGGCAGCAGACGCCGACTCCGGGACGAGAAAGAGGCAGATGGGAGCCGTCAGGTCCTGAAATGAAGTGGTTTGGGTTTCACTGGGCCGCAACTGTTAAATCTGGGCCGCTTTCCCACTCGTTGCACAAGCCGCTGTCTTGGCTGGATGCAGATAGTCAATACACAGAGAGAGCGAGAGAGAGAGAGAGAGAGGGAGAGGGATAGAGGGAGGGAGAAGGAGAACGAGGGGAGTGCGCGGTCGCTGCCCTGAGGCTCTTAGTATCACAACTATAACAAAACATGTCAGAATCATTATGGGCTAAAGATATGATTAAAACATTGCACACAGCTCTCTTTCAGTTCTCCCTCTCTCTCTCTCTCTCTCTCTCTCTCTCTCTCTCTCTCTCTCTTTTGTCTGAATGGAGGTTAGAGTGCAGATGTCTGGAGCTCAGCCAGGGAGTTAACATTACAGTACCTACTGTACGCCTCAACAGCCACATTGCAGGCCGGCTGGGAATTACAACCAGCATGACCATCCATCTACAACATGAGCATTGACTTGCAATGTCACATACGCTATGTGTGTGTACGTGGGTGTATATAAGGGGGTGTGTGTGTGTGTGTGTGTGTGTGTGTGTGTGTGTCCTCTCAATTAGCCACAGCAGAGTCAGTCCTTGGCATAGGCCAGGTAAGCAGCTGCCCAAGGCACAATGTTTGGTTAACATTTCCCAAATTCACTATGACAGTCGAGTGCAAAAGTTTGCATCCTTCTTGGTATCTGAAAATCATTTGGAAGAACCTTGATTTTACAAAGTATCATAAATTCTAAACAGTTTAATGGTGTTCATGGTACAGTAATGGAGTTGAAAGCCGAATGAGCAATTATTTTTGTTGTATCCTAAATGATTATGCTGTAAATAACTGATTGGAATTTATATTAAGTGTCTAATGTGTTAAAAATGTCATGGAGAATTAAAAGCTGACTCCAAGAGACACAGAAAAGAGATGCTGCTGAGAGAACGACTGTTTAAAGCTAATGTAAGTGAGAACAGGAACTTGTTTCTTGGACGATCCACTCAATAATTGTAATTATAAATGGAGAAAAAGTAGAATGTCTTTCAGTAATTACATTATAAATTTTAATCAATGGCAAATTCCTGTGCTAGAAGAGGAATAAAACACTTCACGATAACACTTCATGATGCTGTTTAAGTAACATAATCAATCTTAGGGAGGTAACCGGAAATCTGCTTCCTCGCACCACCCTGTCGTTGATTATTTTCCTATAAGAGCGGTTTTACTCCTTACTTATAGAGACACACTCTGTGAAACAGCAGCCGGATTATTAATTCATGTAGTGCAGGCTGTACAGTCGTGTCAGATCACTGCGAGAGTCAGAAATGCCCAGCGCAGGTCAGTAAGCACACAATGGGGTCAGAGAGTCGAAGCCCTAATGCCTGTACCAATCCATCTCAGTCCAGTGACCCTCAACCTGCTAATGTAAAAACTGGCAGTTAAACATGCAGGAAGGTTCATGTGCGTCAAAACCTCCACTTTCCACTTTCACAGTTTGTCTCCTGAGGTTGCGAGAGAGAAAGAGAGAGAAACGGAGAATAATGTGTGTAATGGAGTTGTTGATTGTTTTGGATTCGTTTGTTGTTGGGGATCTATTCATCACAGAACATTTCAGGGCGTTTGCTTGCATTCGTACATCTGTAAATGTGCCTAAGTACAAGCTTTATTCGATTTCACTTCAGTCTTTGTAAATGATCGAAGCTGCAATTTAGTTTATCAACCACCTTAAAGGAGACGTCCAAAGATTTCTAAAAAGAACAGAAACATGGCTTTACTCCAAACTCATTTGGAAGGTAAGGGGTGTAACGATACCTTGTGGCACGATACATCGTGATGCAAAACTGTGCATCATGGACATGTGTAATTCATATCATGCAAATCAGCATTCTATTAATTATGCACGTAATGCAGTTGCAGGTCCCAATCTGTTCATAGAGTTAAAATATATCGAGAGCAACCTGGTCACGTGAGCGCATTCTTTCGTGGAGAGTCTGTGACTTGTGAAGTCAGATAGCTCTGGATAGCTCCGGACTGCAATGATGAACGCACATTATACATTATACGATTACACAATCTCCTTATAATGGTTAAAAAGTACTCGTCAGTGGCTTTCATACAACACCAAACGCTGCAGAATACGGGCAGTTTAGCAGACTTTGGAGCTCTATTTCTGCTACAGAGCTCATTATGTTTCAGTCAATCATTTTCAAAGTCCCCAGGTCAGACATGTTGTTTATTCAATGAAAAATTTAGTTTTTTAGCTATTTATTTTCAAAATATGATGAACCTGTATTACATTTTATTTACAATATTGACCCTCGTTTCATAGCAATTTTGATTAATTTATTTTTATACAGACAAAAATACACATTATTTTGCATTGTTTTTGATTTAATAATAAAAAAAAGTCAGTATTATTTTTTCTTCATTTAAATTTTTGTTCAAAATATTCTGAGAATCGAATTGAATTGAAATCGTGATGCCACTATCATGAATCGAATCGGATCGTGGCCAGAGTGTATCGTTACACTCCTAATGGAAGTGGTTTCCCTTCAAATAAACATTTAAAATACGCACATATACAACACTCAAAGGAAAAAGGTCTTAGCATGAGAAAGATATGAGAGAAAAAGTTTTTCATAAACTGTTTCATAAAATTCGCATCCATGCCCTAATAGGCCAAGACAACTCTACTGGTCATAACTACAAATCCTTCTATCTAAAATTTAAAACTTCATTTAGAAATAAATAAACTAAAAAATGTATAAAAAATGTCCAAATTTGACCACGTGAAGGATTCTTCATAAAAATGTGCTAGCACGGAAAAACTCCACACGGTCAAATTTGGATGTCTTCTACTTTATATTTTGTAGTTCTGAAAACTACAAACTTTCTTCGTTTGCAAATCTCTCAACCAGATGTAAAGTTCTCGCATTTTAAAAGTAAAATGGAGGAAATCGCATTTAAAGATTTCATTCCAAGACTCTGTGCCTATTTCTACATTCACAACCTCATCTACCGGAAGAACAACGTTACTGCCAAATTCTAAAGAATCCGAAGTTTTTAAAGAGGAAATGAGTTCTCACTTTGATGATCAGATTCATCATATCAGTCTCTGTCTTATCAGTCACTCGCAGAGCCTCGCCGTCGTCTCTTCACTCCACTGATCTCTGTTCACGCTATCATCAGTGGAGAAATAATCCCTGAATCATTCACTCACTTCTGTTCTGTCGGCTTGTTATTAAAGCCTTTTCATTTTGTCATTTAAACATTTTAAAACTTTGTTATTTGCGCAGTGCGTGTAAGCGCTCTTCTCTGTTTGGGTGATGATGTAATAGAGCAGGAGCACGGCGGCCATTTTGAAAAACACTGCCTGATTGAAAATGAAGTAATCAGGTTTACGAACATTTCACTATGACAGGTAGCAATCCAAAAAAACGTGTCAAATTGAAAAAAACCACACTTATGTAGTGGGGTTTTAGACATTTTTAGGCAGACTGACTGTTTTTTTTGCTAAAATGGCTCCTTACACAGCATGATCTTTGCAGAAAGACTCCACGGTGAGGTTAGAAAGCAGCATAAATGAAATACATTTCCGCATCATTTTGGTAAAATATATTTATGTTTTCTTAAAGTAAAGGTGTCAAAGTATATTATTGGCAGATTTATTTATTTTTTTTAGCTTACATTTAGCTGTAGCGATGTCTAGCAGGTTTTTCCTCAGAAATACAGCATATTTTGTATAAATTTTTACTGACCAAATTCTGCAACTGCCGTTCGACTTCCGTTGTGTTCATTTCTATTCAGGGAAATGTGTGGAAAATCCGTAACCATTGCAATCACGCGTACATCATTGATGTTACACATAGAGATAAAATTTAAAATCGTTGACGTTTCCCTTCAAGCATTAACGTTATAATTATTTTCAAAGCTGCTGGGACAGACGTGAGCTTGACCCTGACGATGCTGTTGGTCTATTAAGCAGTCAATGTAATATTCAGCCAAGTGACGGGGTCAGAGAGGAGTTATTTGAATTGGTGATAACATTCGAGTGTCACAGTGCAGAATAATGAATAAAGTAGGTGATATTTTGCAGTGAGTGCTGAAGCCCTGCATGTCTCCTCCACTGTCTGCGTCTCAGTTTCGGTTTGGTCTAACGGACACAGACGTGTTCATGGAAGGAAAAACAGATGTGAGATACAGACCAAGCAGGCAGTGGTGGCTCGGTGGCTCGGAGGGTAAAATTCTCATTCAATTTGTACATTGAATTATTGAGTAATAATGTTTGAAACGTTTAAAATGTTGTACGGTTTATGGCTCTGTTATTTGAAGGCAGAGCATCATCACATCCACTGATCACGTGCAATGTAATATGTGATCACGTGGAAAGCAGGTGAAGGTGAATTTAAACGTTATGCCCTGAAATCGCACATTTGAAATCAAGGAAAGACGTCTGATATCATGTGAAAGAGATATGTGAAAATTAACAAATCATACAGGGAAAAAAAACGTCACATGCAATTCTAAATAATACAACGATTTCATTTTATTATTGAAATAGTTTATTTCTACAAATGAAACTACATAATGACCAGTTGAAATGAAAAGAATCGTGAAAAAAATCACGTGAAAAAAAAACCACAAACACGTCTTACATGTGAAAAGCGAACATTTGAAAATAATGATTTAAAAATATCACATGTCAAATGAATAAAAAGACATGCACTGCATGTGAAAAACTAACGTGTGGAAATAAATGAAATAACAAGATAAAATCATGTGTGAAAGAAATATGCACTACATGTGAAAATTTCACTACATGTGAAAATAAATGAATCATGAAAAAAATAAAAACACATGCACTACATGTGAAAGGTAAACGTGACATGTGTGAAACGACACGTTTAAAAACCACGCGTGGGGTTGATGTGAATTTTGTGTAGAAACGCCCTGCGCTAATTGTATCATGTGCCTTGAACGTGACCGAAACGTGACTCATAACGAGACCCTACATGCTGCTTTTTGACAATAATCACTTTTCTTTCCATATATTTGCAAAATGCGTACCTTTTTTCGCTCTCATCACTTCCTTTGTGTCTCTCTCATTCCCACAGTCCTCTGCTCCGGATGTTCGCCTCAATCTATAGAAAAACAACCCTGCACTGCGAACGCATGTCATTACTCCAGCATCGTGACTGACCGGATTCGCAAATTTGCAAATAAGCAAAGCAAAGGACTGAAGAGAATCCACGCTTGGAGACGCGAAGAAAAAAGAATATTGCTGTGTCGTTCACGTGTAGATTTTTATACTGATAATATTCCAGTTTCTCCAGAAGCTCAGACATCAGAAGCATAAACTTCCAAACATGTTTTTTTTTTTAAAATTCATTCAGGCCTCCTTTCCAACATGTGCAACAACAGAGAAAGGAAAATAAAAGCAACACACACACACACACACACACACACAGACAGATTTATGTCACCGAGACGTAAATAACAGCAGAGTCGCTTTCTCATACACAAAAGCCCCCTCAGGACAGCGAGCACGCCGTTCTCCAGGCGCCAGGAAGAATTATGTAGTCGTTAGGAGTGTTTCAGCGGGACTTGATAACAGTTATACAGCGACGCACGTGTACTTAATTCTGCGACTTGCTCGCATTTGCTAAAATACACAGCTTTATAAACGTCAATCTTTTTGGTGACAACAGACAACCATCATACATACGTACAGTAGACCGTATACTTACATGCCAGTAAATAATGCGCTTCGTTACATTAATTCCAGTTAACAGCTGACACGCACGTGTGTGTTCCAGCTTTATGCTTAGCTCTATGATAGTCTTTGAAATTTGTACAATACACCATTATACTAGCTTTCGTATCCTGTCTGTTCTTAGCTCTGTCCTAAGTTGTTTTAGAATTCAGCCACAGCGATGTTGAGTTCTCGAATCTGATTGGTCAGAAGGTGTTGATTAATTTTCTATCACGGCAGCTCTGACAGTAGTGTGGCTTTATATGAATGCGCTCTTTCTAATACATCAGACGATCTTCGTAATCTAAACCTAATAACCTTTTTTTTTTTTTTAAACAAAGAAAAACATGTAATCATGTTGGGGTTTTGTATTAGAAGACATGTATGGAAGATTAATGGAAGGAGTCTCCAGTGTCAGAGCTTTGTAACCGTCAGAGGAAAAACTGTCAATTTTCTGGCATTTTCAGAGGAACGATTTTTCTGCTTTTGCGGTTTCTGTTGATTATTTTTTGTCTGTTTGTTTATAATTCCACAGCATTGCACGTAACTGTAAATGGATATAAAAAGCACAAAATGTCATCCTTTAATAAATATAAAATTGTAGTTGTTGGCAAGCTGCTGTGGTATATGAGGAATAAAACGCTTTTGGATGTGCTGTGAAAGGAAAATAATAAAATAATCAACTTCTGGGCGGTAAAAGTAACTCCGCTTCGTTGATTATTTTCTTCCTTACATTAAAAAAAGGGTTTAACGTGAATTGGCGAAATCCAGCATCGTCTCTCAGCTCAGAATGGGCTAAAAAGATTATAATAAAGATTTAAAGTGCGTGAGGAATGAGGACACTTTACCGTGATTTATCCGACGCCGTCATAAACCAGACCCCCCCACCCCTCTGTTTTTTTTTTTTAGGCTTTTTAATATGCGAGAATGCAGAGCATCCCGGATCTGACAGGCCGTCATTAATAAAGCAAGCGGCGTGGAGCAGAGAGCGGCCTCGTAGCTCATCTTCATGAAAATATGCAATGATGGTTTTACCGAGTGCCATCTTTTACAGTCAGACTCTGCCCATGTGCCAGGACGGCCTAGACACTGTGGAGTCACGCGGCAATAACTCGAACAGAACCGGGCTTTTATGCCCGATTTTGAGCACGTGCAGTCATGTGTGTACAGTCATGCACGCGTACAAACGCATAAATACATCGTTGAGAAAAAAAAAAACAGCATGCACCTGGAGAGCTGAGTGGCCAAGTTTATTGCATTTGCAAACACAGACACTATAAAATGGCAAGCGCAGTGTAACATGTTTTGCAACATTTGCATTGCATTGGACTGAATCATACACAAAAAGACACAGGTATTAATAATAGAAAGAACACCTTCTGTGTTTTTTTTTTTTTTTTCCTTATTCGACTTTAGCCAGATGGTCCAGTCCGGCGAATACAGCAGTATCTCTGTTAATTTCCGTGAAAGCATTTTTATGCTGCTGCAAATCTGCCTGCTATGTGTTTTCTCCCTCTTTCATTTTATTCTCTATGCTATAATGGGCAGCATTTTGGGGAGGAAGAAAAAAAAAAAAAAAAAAAGAAAATGCAGACCATATTTTATTGCTGCACAAGTTTACTGTAGCTGTGTCACACAAAGCAGGAAGTGGTTTCTCTCTCTCTCTCTCTCTCTCTCTCTCTCTCTCTCTCTCTCGCTCTGTCTTTCTCTCTCTCTCTCTCTCTCTTTTCTCTCTCAATAATACATCCATCAGTGGGATTTGACAGCAGTCCAGTTCAGCGTTACACATCTTCTCACATTACACACATCCCCTATGCAAACACACACAGGAATAAGCATGAATATCCATCTCGCAATCCTCCTTGGCATTAACTACCCTCTCTATGTTTATTACATGAGGAAGGAAGCCTTAAAGAAAGGGCAGGAGGGATGGGGGGATGTTAGGAATCTTACTCTGTTTAAATGGGACGTCGAAATATTGGAATAACAGAAATAATTAGGGATGGAGGGAGAAGCCTGAAATACCCCCATTTCCATAAGATTATAATTAATGGGTGGGCTAGCAGGGCTTTGAGAAAGTTCTTTTCTTTTCTTTTTTTCCCCCCTCTTGCTTTGTTTGAAAGGATGTATAATAACGATGCGAGTTAAAAGAAAAAAAAAAGGTTTTAAAAGTCTGACCTGGCTTAGATGATTTTCCAGCTTGATTTTTATTTTGTATTATTTTTTTATCATAAAAGCGTGCAGGCTTCATGTAGGTAGGAAATAACATTACTCGAAAGTGAAAAAAAAAGGCAATCAGGCAATGAAGAGCAGGCATCTGTTATGACACTCGAACGTAAACCTGGAAAAACGTTGTAATTCGACTCACGTGTTATGTCTTTACACATCACAAATAGACAAAAGCAGTCTTTAAGGCAAGAGTTTTCTGCCGGAAAAAGTTTACATTTATGTAGATCTGCGTCCTAAAGGAACATAGTGTATGTACGTGTTATGTAGCGCTATAAACCTGAGTGAAGTGACTTTTTGCTTTGTACCATAAAAGACAACAGACTTGGTGCAGGTAGGAAATAATATTAATTAAAAGAAGAAAAAAGGAGCCAGTTGTCGAGAGCAGGCAGTTGTTATGGCATTCTAGTGAAGCCTGGGAAGTGTCATAACACAAGCTTATGTTCACAAAAATCTGAGATATGACTCGACTCGACACAACAGACAAAATAGCTTTTTCTGACAACTCTCTTGTTGGAAAAGGTCTGATCGTGTAATGTTATGTCACTTGTCATAAAAGGTTTATGTACTGTACGTATTATGCATTGCTATGAACCTGAGAGAAGTGACAGATTTTTGTTTTTCATCATAAAAGACATTAGTCTTTTAGGAAGTGGAAAGTGGAAATAGAAAAAAAAAATATATTGTTTGAAAAAAAGAAAAGCATTTGGTTGCAGTGCAATGAGGCAGCTGTTATGATATTCTAACGTAAGCCTGGAGCGTGCTATATAACACTTATAACACAAGCTTATAACACAAGCTTCATATCAGTTGACTCAAGTGTCATGTCATCCGTTGTCATAAAGAGCTTGTGTGTGTGTCATGTAGTGCTATGAACACAGCAACGTTACCAAATTCTTGATAAAAGAAAAAGCTAACTTTTTTAACCTGTTAAAAGGTCAATATATGCAATAATGATCCCCAAAACTTTATATAATCTTAACAATGTGTGTATTTGTAATCTTAATCCATACCATGATAAACATGTAAGTATTTTTTTTTGCATAAAGATTAAGAGACTGGCTCTGTTGAACCTGAAGTCAGTTTCAGGTCTGAAAAATCCCAGAGCATCTTATTTACTTTGTTTCCACTAATAGAGTCAGCGTTCCACTCGTAACCATCAGCTTTCTTTCTTTTTTTTCTCTCCTGGAATGAAAGAAACATTGAGTGGGGCCACAGTGTCTGCCTCTTTATCTAAAGGCTTGTTTTGCACCCATGCCAGCGGCTGTGAAGCACAGCGCCGAACAGTGTATGGTTGAATTAATCTGGGATGAGTCTGTGAAACCAATACCTTCAGTGGACAAGTTTATCCAGCGCCTGCTTTAAGGGCTATTGACTCTGGCTGTGTTTGGCACGCTAGGCTAAGCTCTTTTCCACATTCTATCACTCATCGGTCCTTAAAGCCCTATTTCCAGCTTCGGTATAGAGTTGGTACACACTCTGAAATATGATTTATTTGCAGCGCAAAATAGCTCTCCCCCAAGGCCCATAGCCACCTCCATAAAACCGGTACAGTAAGACGCATCTGGAAACGGCACAACGGAGAAGCTGTGAATCAGTAGCGGCTCAAGAGTTGTTTTTTTGTTTTTTTTTTTGGAGGTCATCATTTGTACTGATTATCAAGCGACAGCTCCTAGGAATTGCTGTTTATAAAATCCATGAGGCTTCCTTTCCCTGTCTTTTTTTTTTTTTTTTTTTTCGATGGGTCTCAGTGAAATAAAGTCGTTCGCTCCGAGTGATGGATGGAGGAAGAGTAAAATAATACTTCCTGGTGTACACCGGGCTGGACGTTTTTTTTTTTTTTTTTTTTCTTTCTTTCTTTACCCCTTTCATCCGTCATCACCACAGTGACCTTGTTCGTGATCTGTTTGCGCTCAGATGAGCCAGAGGCTTGGGGGGTGTCGAAAGGAAAAGTCAGCATTACATGGCGAGAGAAGTTGAGTGGATGGGTGTCAGGGAATACAAGGGGTTGTAACTGCAAGTTTAGAAGCGGAAACAAAGTCTAGCGGAGATTTGAGTACTTTTTCGATCTGATGTAAATTAAACCTAGTATTCACCACTATTCCATTTTAGATGGCTACATTAGAAGTAAATTGTTATTAATGTTATATTTCTGTGTATGACAACTGACATAAAGCTACATACCAGCGCTACATTCCAACATGCATCAGCTGCCATGACTTACCAGATTTTAATTAAGTTACATCAAATTTACGTAAAAACTGATTTAAGTGACAGATTTCTGTCATACATAAGGTTTTAACAACCTACTTATGTAGCTTCTTATAGCACACTTCTGGTATGTCGGTGTATGTGCATAATAATAAAACCAGACTCAACCTCAGTATTTATGGTGTCATGACATTGTCATAGGTTGTCATTATGAATTTCACTATATTTATGTTACTCAGAACTGACTTATAAAAGAAAATTTAACAGAACTCTGTTATTACTGTGTAGTGATTACCATGGTTATAACCTTTGCTGTATGACAGTGTTATACAGCAGGTATTAATGTTGACGTTTTCAGAAGATGCTGCAGAGCTTCTTTTGAAAATGTCACATTCGTTCATTTTTCTAATCAACCTCATTAGTAAACTATGTCGCATTACTACCATTATATGACACGGACAAACCAGAAGTGCGTCAGACAGAAAGGTCAGTCGTCATGATGTTTGAACGTATGTCAACCTGGAAAATAAAAATATGTCGATGAACGAAATTCTATTTAGCTCAGCACTTGGTGAAAGCATTGACATGAATACTTGCTGCATAACCGTTTCACAGTGAAGGTCATAACACTGCAGTAACAGAGTTATTATGAGGTATGTGCTCACGCTTTTGGGTAAAGCCAGTTGTAATGACAGCTTATGACAATAACATTAGTCACATATTGGAATAAGATGTACGTCCATCGTCATGGAAGGCTTATGTAGGTATTGTGTAGCTGTATGAACAGTTGAGCAATTCTTTTCTGTTTCTTTGTTTTCAAACAATTATCAGGAATGTGTGAAATACAGAAGCGGCATTTGATTGCATGTGCATTGTGCAGTTTTTGTGCGTATGTTGAAACATTTTGGACTGTCTCTTCAGGAAATCTGAACCATATGCAACCTTCTGCATCATGACAGTCGAATGATTCAGCAGCACACAGTGTCCCCTGGTGTTTGCAGATTACCACTGATCCAATCCAAGCACTAATTATCTTCTTCATAACCACGTCTCATGAACATGTAATTACCCATGAGCACCATGTCCAAATGGGTGCTGTCACTGCTCAAACCTTAATGCAGGATGAGATTGTCTGGATCAGAGATGAGTGATGCTTCTGACCTGTAGCCAGACACCAGGAAGCCACTGAGCTGGAACACTGGTGTCATGTATTAACTGTGGTTTGCTCAGGGACACTTTCACTGGCTTGAGTTATTAGACTGCTTTAAACTACCACTTTCCAGATAGCTTTATTAAATTATGTCATTTTTCTATAAATTAGGCTTCAGAAGAGTTGGATGATTCATTGTATTGACCACGTGTGCATCCTTGACTGGGTTCCTTTCCGCACTATTGTGAACATATTTCCAAAACACCTATTTCTGGCAGCCGCTGGATTTCCAGACTTTTGTCAAAGCAAACGATTGGCTTAGCGCTCGGCTGACTCAGCAATGCTTTTTGTGTGAGGACAGGCCATCACAGAAAAGCCCTGGCCTGGATCTGGGGCAGCCTAAATCCTTTTACATCACTGCTATTGTGGAGTGTCTGTAATAGCATTGTATTAGCATGAGGTAGTGTGGGATAATGCTAAGCTCAGGGACAAAAATAGGACAGACAGGAGTCAGTCATGGTGTTCTGGGGAATCTAGGGAAAGACGTCCAATTTAAGGACAGATTTGGGATAATTTTGGGACAGATTTCAGAACAGATATAGTAGCGTTTAAGAAGCTAAATAAGCAAAAATCAGAAGATAAAAGCCTGACAGTAGTCTTGACCAGATACTGGCTTAGCTTGATTTTATAATTTTTTAGATATTCTTTGGAGCTATGTATTGAATGATTATACTATGCGCTACACAGTATATTAAACTCAGTACACTTCACTAGAGTACATCATACAAAAACTTAGCTCTGGTCCACTAATTTGATTGATTTGATTGGAGCGGCGTTCCAAGGGTGCTTATATTTCCTATAACCGCACTGGGACGCTTTACTGTGTGTATCACTCCGCTCGTCTGTGTTCACGACGTAACGTTCCACCTCCTACCTGATATAGAAACCGTTACTACAGTAGAGTTAGTGACATCATCAGCAGAAATGGCGAATAATATTTTTTCAGGGACTTTTGACTTCAAATATGAAAACTCATCAGATGAAGATAAAAAGGAAGAAGGGCAGCCAATTTCCTCGGAAGCACCTTTAAAGGGAATGTACAAATCAATGTAAGCCTGCTAGCCAGCTAGCCGACGGGCTATAAAGTGAGTGTAGCCTCTTCGGGATCTAGTTCCGCTAGTGGCAGAAATGTGGTCATATTGCATCCGAAATGTCACTTACTCTATATCAATTTCTTGTTTATGGAACTGTTGTACAAAAGCAATATCACATTCACAATCATGAGGTTATACTGAATATGGCTGTGATTAGCAACGCCAATCACCGATCAATTATGTGCCGTAACTGGAATCTGTTTCGATGTCGTAACCCAAAATGTCCAATTTAAACATTTTTTTTAGCATCTGCATAGTAGTGGCATCCTTGGTCTGTTCACTGATTGTC
Source organism: Pangasius djambal (assembly GCA_022985145.1). NCBI lineage: Eukaryota > Metazoa > Chordata > Actinopteri > Siluriformes > Pangasiidae > Pangasius > Pangasius djambal. Next base: position 27,880,297 of record CM040980.1, on the reverse strand, counting down.
AGCTTTCGTGGCTCCACCCCTTCCTTCGAACACAAAAAGTTAACAATTTATTTTCCAAACACCACATCTCAGTTTTTCCAGTTTTCCAATGTGAGCTCTGTAATCACACTAAACAGAGCACAGTAAGCCATAGGAATGCAACTGGATATGAATACATTATTCTGAATGAACACACAGATACGAACACACACAATAGGAAGCATACTATTTTTTATTTTTTTTTCCCAGTAGAATGACCTGAACCCTGCCTTACTGAAATAGAACCAGCTTTCTGTACAAATTGGCCTGGAATATTTCTTCACAAAAGAAGTATGCTTTTATTTATAGAGCCGTCGCTGCATATAGCCCATGCGATGTGCACAGGCCAGGATATCTCAGCTTTTCATTGTTTTTTTATCACCGTTAAATTAAAATCTTCCTGAAAAATCATTCGGTCATTATAATGGAATGCTGCTTAAAGAAGTCCATTTTGACTCGCAGCAAGCGAACTTTCCGGATTGTAACAAACCCGAACACTGAAACTGAAAAGAAATTGTATTTGGTGCCTATTGCTGTCAACTTTTGGGAAGACATTGGAAAGATGTTTTGAAAGATAGAGCCACATGATGTCTGGTTGACACTGATTATGAGCTCGCGTGATGTAGCTGAGGTCGATGAACTGTAGAAAATCAAGCGTTGTATAAATTTTGCAATTTTCAGCAATACTGGTTCTTTTACAGTGTTTCTGATGACATAGCGATAGGTTTTACTTTTAAAATAAATAAATAAATAAATAAACACCTTCTGATTTAGATCACTCACAATTCCGGTTTAAATTAAAGTTTAAATTTAAAAGATACAGATAGTGACATTGTGTTACAACCTTAATAAGCCAGTTATAAACACAGCTGTAACCTTTTTTTTTTTTTTTTCTTTCAAAAGTGCAGCCATAATCCTCAAAGCATAAGACACATCCTTGCATAAGAAGCACCACCACTGACTTCAAATCACACAAACCCAAACGGACTTGCTCTTGGTTTGAATTCCCAATTTTGTCCAAAATTAGGTTTGGACAAAGTCTTGGAGCATACAATGAAAAAGTACTGGAAAAGAGGAAGACGAAAGGTTTTGTACATTTCGGGCATCGGCTCATGGAAATAAAAATCTGCTTTTGTCGTTTCATTCAATGATCTACTGTGTAAGAAAAAAAAAAAAACAAAAACAGTACAGGTGGCACTTATCATCCTGCTCCTCACATGGCTGGAGTATCGGCGTCCTATTTTCCCCAACGTGTTATTCCCATAATCCGCCAACACTTGTCGCTTTAGTTTAATGGATGGCTCTAACCATTTTCAATGGCATTTCTTTGTAGTGTATAATGAACGCTGGGCCGGCATGATGAATGGAGTTTGGGCAAGGAGGACGTCAGTTCTTCCATTAGGAGAACCTCTCTTCAAGTGGGCAATATTGAACCAAGCCCTTAGGCTATTAGGTTGATGCATGACACAGTCTATTTCAGTTACGCTTTAATAAGTGAATATTTATCTTGCATTGTCTGAGGAAAAAGGAAAAATGGACTAAAATAAATGTACGAATCAGAATCATTTTCCAGTTATCCTGATGTATGATCTTCTCTCTCTCTCTCTCTCTCTCTCTCTCTCTCTCAGTTCGTTCTTTGCTGGAAAGGCTTTAACATAGCCTAACACATATTCCCAGCTCATTTTTAGGCTCATTCATAAAACCCACATTTACAAAAACACAAACACTTAATAAGCATAGCACAGCTCTGCATTTATCTGTTTGTTTCTGCTGTGATGTAATTATTATGACTCTTAACAGAGTGTACGATTCGAACCGATTTATGGAGTTGCTGCTCTCCCGTCCTCGAGTGCCAACTGATTTAAATATAAACAGGCGCTTAATGAAAAGGACCCACACAATCCCGGGCAGGAGTTATTTAGGCGCCGAGTTAATTTGACTACAGCACTATAATCACACCCCGCTAAAAGAGACATTCATTTCAGTGACCAAGTGTAACGGAGTGGCGCCGTGTCAGGTGATTAGTCATTCAGCCCATAGCCACTCACTGCCTATCGCCATGGTAATCCATAGCACCTTGCAATAACCCTTTATGGTAATTCACTCCAGCATGGCTACGAGAAATCAAATGGCTTTCTAGCTCTTGTGATCTGCATAATGGCCATTTTTTAAAAAAGCAGGAATAACACTACTTGAACCTTGCCTCATAACACTGTCATAACTCATAAACATGTCATGGTGGGTGTCATAAACTGTCCGGTAATACGTCTGTGTTAACTTAGTACCTGAACTTCTGTCAATATTTCTCTTTAACTCTGGAATCATAAGACTGAAATGATGTTGTCTTAAACCCTTCTGACGTAATCTGGTCATAAACATGTTATGGCAGGTGCAGGTGCGTTGTCATGACCGTCTCTGTCTTAGCATTACTTGAACTCTGAATCATAAGACTGAGATGATCTTGTCTTGGGATGTCTTAATCGTGTCATAAACATGTCGTGGCAGCTGTAGGTGCATTGTCATGACATTTCATATCTGGTGATTAGCCTCTGTGTTAACTTGAATTCTGTATCATAGGACTGACATAATCAGGTAACACTTGACTTGATCCCCGTGTCATAAGACTATAATAAACATGCATGGCATGTGTCACATGCTATCAGAAATTGCCATGACGGTTTATGTATAGTGATTCTTCTGTTGTAACAGTTCACTTGCTTCATTAGACTGATGCAGTCATGTTATAAACATGTCATTGCAGGTGTTACATACTGTCACGAGTTATCATGACAGTTTATGTCTCATTATAATGTTACCATTACCTGCCATAATGTGCCAAAGTGTACTGGAGTCAGCGTATGTTGTGAAACACACTTAACGACAACTGTCACAATGCTTAATAGCATATCATAACCTATTAAACATAGCATATTAAAAAAGTCCTTCCTGACACCTGACATTAACATTGCATAAACATTTATAAAGTCTTAATCCAAAGGGAATCATCTCTCATAAAGGCAGCTTTCATCGAGTCGGTTCATTGATGGCCAGAAGGTGCTTACGTAGGTGTAATGTAACTTTATGAACACTGTCCTTAAGTAAAATGTTACACTGCTTTGAATGATCAGATATTTTCATTTAAACCCAGCCTTATGTTGTACTCTGTGACTCTGGCAGGTTTTGTGCCCCATCCCTCTCTCTCTCTCTCTCTCTCTCTCTCTCTTCTTCAGTTTCCTTTTAATAAGTAAGCCCCATGAGCGGGAAATGCTAAACAAGGACCCCTGTTACGACAAAAAAACATCATCAACATCAGAAACAGTCACTCATGCACCCTGCCAAAAGCATGTCGAGGAAGAAAGGAAAACAGAGGAAAGGAGGGAGGAAGGAAGAGACGACAAGCAAAGCTGGACCTAATGTTCTGTGGGTCAGCCGAAGGCTTGAGTAAGCATCAGAGCGCTCTGAGAAAACAATGGACAGAGGCCACGGCACCATTCAGCAGTCCGCTGCCTCGTGACAGGGATAAAGCGCGACTTTCCTTTTCTGTTTGGCTCGTAAAAGAGTGACCATGTTAAATAAACCGGTGGCCTGGTCGTTGGAGACATGCCAGTGGACAGCAGAGCTCTCAATGGGATTCTCAGTGAAAGTTTGGGTCAAGGGTTATCATGAGTCATGAATTTTGCTGACAATGGTGTTTAAATGAAAACATGAAAGAATGTAGTCTTAAAGCCCGACTATCTGACTTAAAGCCCCAGTCAAATTATTATCATAATTAGCTTCTTCCTACAACTACAACTTCTTTGATCAATTTACCACATGACAAAGGGAGTTTTTTTTTTCCCCCTTCAGTGAAATTATTTTTCTGCTGTCTTCTTCTAGATGATTTGAGTTTGTTGGTGGAAATATATTTGAGAGCATGTGTCACAAACTGTCCGGGAATTCTTTAATGGTGACTCTTTACTGGAGTCAGAAGAATAAGATGATGTGTCATAAGACTGACATAACCATGTCATAACCACGTGCATGTCATAACCCGTCCAGTAATTTGTTTTGTGGTAACTGATATAACCATGTCATAAAAAGAAAATGTCATATACTATCCATAAGTGATCATTCTGTCATAACACTAGGCATTAGAGGAGCATAATCATGTTATAAACATGTCATGGCAGGTGTTATATACTGTCATGAGTTCTTATGGCAGTTTATGGCTGGTATTTAGTTAAGTGTAATGCTAACATTAATGGTAACTTTCATAATGTGACAAAGTGTACCGGAGTTAGCATATTTCTTATGACGGATGGTACGGCATGTGCGTAATGACAACTGTCATAATGCGTAATGAGCTAGATGTGAGATGTGCACTGCTTCTGCATTGCTGCTGATCACTGTAGCTTTGTAAACTAGCTGAAAGCAGGAAATTAGCTGTAGAGTAAAAAAACACACAAAAACCTATTTTACTTGATGTTGCTGTTGTACAAATATGTACAAAATATTTCTAGCACAGTTGAACCGTTTACGTTGCTAGGAGACGCCGCTGTCAGTCAGTGTGTGATCTGACACGCCCACGCCTATTTTTTATGTATTTCTTGAATCTGTCGTTTTGTTTTTTTTTAATTAAATGACAGCTCTTTAGTATAATATTGATTATATTGGTTATATTATGTAGTAAATAACCGTGTTACCAGGTGCTTTAATGAAAACTTTATAATGCTACTACGAAGTGTCTGTTGCGCAGAAGTTTAAATCCACCTTGGCGAGATGCAATTACGAGCGTTCACCCGCTGCGAGGTTGGAATACAAAAATGTCGAGGTTATCAGCTCGCTGCTGTAGAACTGAGGAAATAGGTACCAAATGGGTACCGAACTTTTTATCACGGCAATTATCATCAATGCCCATTAGCAGCGTGTACCTTTTGCGCGCATGTAGGCGAAGCTTTCATAAGTTTTATACCCAAACCACACAAAGGCAGGGTTATTATTAGACGCAGGGAGGCAGGGCGCTAGTGCGTGCTCGTTTTGGCTGAGGTAGGGTTTTCACCACATGGTAACCATTGAAGGTGCTGCGCTAGTTGCTCTTGGATCGCAGCGCATGATAAACAGCGTGGCTAGCCAAACCAAACAGCCACGTGTGGCCAAGTTTTCCCTCTCACATGATACACACTCTATCATGATAGATTAAAGAATAGAAACAGCATGAACCGTGAAGAATGTACCGCTGCGCGTTCAGGTCCATGAAGCAGCTGGTAAAAGGAAACATTTTGATAGAAGTAGCCAAATTGCAAATTACTGGCAAACAAAGATGGATATTGCGTCTTTTAATACTAAAACGCATATTACTACCCATGACAACATAGTTTTAATGCTTTTTTTTTTTTTTTAATTATTACTCAATCCCTAGATGTTATGCAGATTTTCCAGGTACAGGATGTAAGTAGTGTTTTCGCTGCACCACAGGAGGCTCGTTAAGCGTCAATAACAGTAAAGGCTATTTTTCCTTAAATTTAATTAAAGTACGCATGGTGACAGTGTATTTAGACAGGGCTTATTTTCTACCCCGCAGGAGAACCGCACAGCATGTTGTTTTATTCGAAATTAAATGCTGTGGCGTAATTGGCTCCTGACATGCTTTTTTTTTTTAAAAAACATGTGTTTTTACACGTACAGCGTGTCAGAGTGCAGCAGTTATAGGCCTAAGTGCTCTGGTGATGGCAAATGATGGAATTTCAACAAGAGAAAGCTTTAAATATCCTAATTTATTTTAAATAAATATTGTAAATATATAATAAATACTGTTTAGAGCATCTGCTATCATTTGTTTCTTTATTTGCTTGTTTGTAGATTTAAGAATAGCACTTTAAGACCTTGGAATTATAACATATATCTTTTAAAAAAAAGATGCCACATGTATGAAGTTATACACAGTTTTGTCCGGAGTAAGAGCAAATGTATTTATTGATTTATTTTATTATTATTATTTTTTTTTTTACACAGTCAAAGCTGCTGCTTGGGCCTAATGTACACCCATTAAACCCAAGTAAAACACCTTTTCTGTCATTTAAGAGTTATTAAAAGGCCTGGATATTATTATTTCTTGTTAATAAGAGTTAAAGTAAAGCACATAAGGATATGTTTCATACAGTAAAGAACAAAACTTAGCACGTAGTAAAAAGGAAATTTCCTTTGAATACATGTTAAAATGATTAAATGATTTTCGCATTGAAAACATTGAAAAGATGAATAAAACAGGAATGCTATTTGTCGTTAAATCTTTTAAACGACTTATTTACGTAGCTAAGGTCTGATCTGTGATCAGACAGCCCCGTGTGTGAAGACGTGCACGCGTTTGGAAGGAACAGCGTCTGCATTATACGCATTAGTTAGTGTGTAAGCCTGTCTCGGTAAAGCCGGCTGCGCTGTGTGTTTGCTCGGCTGCTAATGAAAACCTGTTCTCATTTTCCGTTCTTGCAACAGTAGAGAAAAGCGTCTCTGGGGAGGTAGAGAGCATTGTAAACATGTTGCACTGAGCGAGATCTCGCTTTATTCTGCGCAATGCAAAACACGCAAAACATGCTTTCTTTCAGCTGAGACAAAGAGGCGAACCGGCGGCGGCGATCCAACACTGCAGATTAATTACCACTTCCAAACAATCCTTCTTCCGTGTGTGTTTCATTTCCAGTACTGGACATTCCAGTTTATTTTAGTATTTAGTCGATTTGAGGAAAATTGTTCAGCTTGCCACATGGATGCCAGGTGACTCAGGGTTGGGAATGTAGCTTACTGAAATAAGTGTTTAAGTGCAAAATTTTTACAGATCAGTAAGTAGAGTTTTCTAAAAGTATTGCAGCACAAAGATCGTGGTCGGGCGAGCATCACGATAAACACTTTCTCTCTACCAGTTAAGACACTTCAGGGAAACTGGGGCATTGTGATCTGTTCAATATTTCCCCCTTGCCCAGGTACACGTTTAATTTATTACTTAATTTTCATTTTACAGTGAGGAATATATTTCTAAAATACTGAAAATACCTTTATCTTAATTAGTCAAAAATTTTAAGATCTTTTAAGTACCCTAGTAATTGTAAAAAAATGTGTGTGTACATATATATTGACCCATCCTGATGCCCCTTCTGCTCCTCCTCGCTGCCTGACCCATCCTGATGCCCTACTTCTGGTTGGAGTTCTCATCGGTTGAGTTCGCTCGCTGCTGCTGGGGCCCCATATGGACGGCCTGAAGAACCGTTTGGTTTGGTGGGGATGGTGCCACCGGGGGGCTGTGGAGATGGTTTGGGGATCACATATGGGGAGCTGTACAGTAATGGCTTGGGACTGCGATTGCTGTAGTGGCTTTGGGGCTGCGGTTGCCACGAGCAGCTTCGTACTCAGGACTCCATCAGTGGACAGTGGATAGATTTTAACCAACCGGACTTCTTGCGGAAACTGTGATGAATTTACTGGTTGCACATTTGCACTATTTGTCCTTATAGTACACAATAATAGAAGGGATTTATTTATTTAATCGCACTATCTGTTGCACCCAGATGAGGATGGGTTCCCTTTTGAGTCTGGTTCCTCTCAAGGTTTCTTCCTCATGTCATCTCAGGGAGTTTTTCCTCGCCACCGTCGCCACTGGCTCGCTCATTAGGGATAAATTCACAGTGATAAATTCAAATATTTACAATATATTTTTTGTGAATCCATTTATTTCTGTAAAGCTGCTTTGTGACAATGTCCATTGTTAAAAGCGCTATACAAATAAAACTGAATTGAATTGAATATATATATATATATATGTGTGTGTGTGTGTGTGTGTGTGTGTGCATGTGTGTGGGAGCTCTATTACCTGCTGGTCGTGCAGACTCTGGTCACCTGAGCGGTCCATTTATTATCAAAGAACACAGCAGATCTGAACGAGGGCTGAAATCTGATGAGTGGGCAACTGAACCTGCTGAGGTTTCAGAAATACTGGTGACAAAGCAAAAAGAAAAAAAAAGAAAACCCACAAAATTCTTATTAAATAAATAAATATGCTCGGATCTGTATGATCATGGAAGCCTACCCCTGGCAGACGTTATGGGATCTCGCTGCGGTCTGAGCTGACCACTGAGGTTAGTCAAGCTCTAGCCTGAAAAGACTGGACATGCAGGACAGGAATAGCCCTGCTATCTCATTTGATAAAAGTGATCGTAACTGCAAACTGCAAGAAGCGAGTGTAAAATATCTGCTTTGCAGTTCAGTCCATGTCCGCATGTAAGTTGGAAAACAAATTGTCTGACAGATTCAAAGGTATACGTTTAAATGAAAACGTACTCACACTTACTCGAAATTCTGAAAAATTGATTTTATGAAGATAATACATCAACAATTTTTTGTTCTGTAATATCGTAGATGTTCACTTTCCATCATAATATTGTAATGAAATAAATAAGACATGAGGCATAAAACAACCTGAATAAGAAGGGTTTGATACCCAGAAGCGTAAAAAAGAAAACATTAACAAACTAATAACTTAACAGCAAATTCAGCAACACATCAACATTTACTCAGCAAAGAAAGAAAGCCCTTACTGCACATCACAACTGCACATCACATGCTCGCTGCTGATTGGCTACAGCGTGTGTCAATCAGAAAGACAGCAGAAGCGGTGAGCTTAAATGAATCTTTTAGGAATCGTCAGTGAAGCTGGTTTTATTTATGCATATTTTTATCATGTATTCATATGATATTTTAGATTATATCACAGTATGGTTGTGATTCTCGAATCTGATTGGTCGGAAGGTGTGCATTACTTTTTGTATAACTTTTGTATAACTGCACATATATACTGTATATATATATATATATATGTGTGTGTGTGTGTGTGTGTGTGTGTGTGTGTGTGTGTGTATATTAATGCGCTTGTTTTAATACATTATCGTTTCTATAGTAACAGCTCATTCACAGATGCTCCACATAATCGAAGACTAATAACAAACAGATTTAAAGAAATGTATATTGAATTAATTTAATTGATATTTAAGAATGAAAAACATAATTGATGCCATGGTCAAGTTTTCTGTTAGGAGATGCTTATTTAATATGTATGGAAGGAGTCTCCAGTGTCAGTGCTTTGTAACAGTCAGAGGTAAAGCCGTAACTCTACATTTTCGAGTTTACACTCTGACACGCTGAGTTTTTGTGTCTTATTAATTTCAAGAGAGAGGTAAAAAAGAAATGGAACGAGTGTTTATCGCTGCTGTAACGTAAGTGAGGACAGGAAGTAACTTGTCTTTCAGACATTCCACAGCATTAATAGTAACTATAAATGGTTAAAGTGCACAATGTGGTGTTCAGTAATAAATAAAAAAAAAAATAAATTGTGAGGAATAACACACTTCAGGCCAAAAATAATCCACTGCGTTTTGTGTGCATGAGTAAGTTTGCATTAAATCATGTGCTCTAATAATAAGGAGCGTCCGTGTGTGTTTTGAGTTAAAGTTTTTTTTTTTTTTTTAATACATGTTTTGAAGTTTATCTGTGAAAACATTTTCAGTGTAATTGTACAGTACAAATCTGGGCAATAAGGGACTTGGCAAGTACGAGTCGTTAAAACTGAAACACAATGAAAGGATCCGAGGGACTGAAAGAAAGTAAACTAAAAAAAAAATAAATAAAAAAAGTCTTCTTTTAGAACAAAGACAAACACAGACCACATCAAACACAGGGGAGGGAGGAAGTGATGTGCATTTCAGCTCTGATATGACATAACGCTGAACATGACGGGTTCAGGGCTTTTGTTTTAACACTCTGCAGATCAAAGCTGCATGTGGAAGTTTTGGTCCACTTTATGTGTCAAACACACACACACACACACACACACACACACAGGAACTCGGAAATCCCTTTTTTACACAAAGTCACACAGCCAAGTGATGACACACAACCGTTTGTCTTTACGTTATAGTGACATGACTTTTATCTAACACCCTTTAAAAATAACTCAAAAATAACTTACGACACTGACATCCGACTCTAATGCTAATAATTATGGTAATTAAATGTAAAATATTTGTAAAACAAACAAAGAAAAAACAAGCATATTATTATTATTATTATTATTATTATTATTATTATTATTATTATTATTATTATTATTATTATTTAGGACAAATGCAGCTATGCAACTAGACATGATAAAAGTGTTTACAGTTGCATACCTTTATCCTAAATGCATATTTTCTTCTCATTTTTTTATTTTATTATTATTGAAAATTATTGAAAATAATATCTAATTATATTAAAAATATTAAAGGCTACAAATTCTATACAGAATTATACATTAAATATTATTCATATTAAAAAAAACGATTCGATTTTTAGTCATTAGAGGCCTCTCAGGAACCCCGTTTCTGTTGGAAGTCTTAGAAGGAGCTTTAAGGATCTTCAAGCTATCAGCAGGTGGAATTAAAGACGTGTGGAAGAGAGGGACGTGTGGAATTAAAGACGTGTGGAATTAAAGACATGTGGAAGAGAGGAATGTGTGGAATAGAGGAATGTGTGGAATTAAAGACGTGTGGAAGAGAGGAATGTGTGGAATAGAGGAATGTGTGGAATTAAAGACGTGTGGAAGAGAGGGACGTGTGGAATTAAAGACGTGTGGAAGAGAGGGACGTGTGGAATTAAAGACGTGTGGAATTAAAGACA
>CM040980.1:27832060-27869499 GCA_022985145.1 Pangasius djambal | reverse complement strand
GGAACGTGTGGAATTAAAGACGTGTGGAAGAGAGGAACGTGCGGAAGAGAGGGACGTGTGGAATTAAAGACGTGTGGAAGAGAGGGACGTGTGGAAGAGAGGGACGTGTGGAAGAGAGGACCGTGTGGAATTAAAGACGTGTGGTAGAGAGGAACGTGTGGAAGAGAGGAACGTGTGGAATTAAAGACGTGCGAAGGTGTACGGTGCAGCTCCATTAAAGGGGTGCGATTCTGGTGAAAGGACACCTTGAGAAAGAGGAGAGGATGGAGAGCCGTGCTGAACAAGCAACTCCTCAGCACCGAAAAGATCACAATCACACGCCGGCCCACGCAATTACCTTCCAAATAAAGGTCACTCTTATGCAGCCGTCCTGCACGTGCAGCGAAAAAGAAAAGAAACAGAAAGAAACAGAAAGAAACAGAAAAAAAGCAGGATGTGTTTATTGTATTGACTTCACTGCGGTGGTTCAGATGAGGGGAGTACCTCAGACATTTTGTCCAAAAAAAAACAAAAAACACCTGCTGAGTTGCAAATTAAACAATGTGTACAATCCACTCCAAAATTATTGGCACCCTCCAGAATAATGGATCAAAATAACTGCATGCAATATACATTGTATATATATATATATATATATATATATATATATATATATTTGATCCAATATTCGTCTCTATACATTACTTTGGTGTAGAAGATGCATTTTTAACAGGAAGTGAGTTTAGTGGCTAATTTTTAATGACACTGAGGTGATTTGTGATCTGATTGGCCTGAGTATCACTTTGTATTGTAATGCACTCAGCAGAGGATCCTTTAATTCATGATCTCACAAAAAAGGGGGTGTGAGAGAGAGAGAGAGAGAGAGAGAGAGAGAGAGAGAGAATGAAGTTAAATGAGGGAGCTGGATGTTGATTATGATAAAAAGTCTGCTGACTCCAGCAATAAACACAGCAACAGCTTGGAGTGGGGATGTGGGTATGGAAATTTGAGATTATTTTTATTTCTCTCTCCCTCTCTCCCTCTCTCTCTCTCTCTCTCTCTCTCTCTGTCTCGTTTGCTTGTTTCACTTTTAATTCATCTAATGCATTCACAAAATCACACTCTCAATCTCACAAAAAAATCACAGCGATCATTAAAAAGAGTGATTAAAATATACAAAGTTACATCAAATGACATGCAGTGTAATAAAATGTATTTATACACAGAGCTCGATGCTGATTGGTCAGAAGCCCTGACAGTAGTGCAGCTGCAAATCACAGGTTTATATTAATGCGCTCGCTCTAAGATGTTATCATTTCTATAGTAACGGCTCATTCACAGGGACTCGTACAGCAGACGCCCCACATAAAATGTTTCTGCACAGAGACATTTATTTAACTTTTGTGGATGGAGTCTCCACTTGTAACGGTCAGAGGTCAGAGGTCAGAGGTACGGTAAAGGTTCACGAGTTTTCCGACATCTTCAGGACAGAGGCGTTTTTGCGGTTTCTCTGTAACGTGACAAGCTGCGTTTGTTTTATTAAATTGAAGAGAGAGAAAAAAAGAGGCTGAGGCGAGGGAACGAGTGTGTATAGCTGCTATAAATCTGTTGATGCCAGAAACTAACTTGTTTCATGTACGTTCCACAACCTTAAATGCAACTATAAACGCGTAAAAAGTATGACCTGTCATTCTTTAATAAATAAAAATTGTAATCTTTGGCAAATTGCTGCGGTAGAAGGGGAATAAAGCACTTTTGTAACTACAGTAAAATAATCCGTTCTGTGGTGTTATCAGTAACTCCGCTTCATGTTTGCCTTTCCTTTGGATTATTCTTTTCTAGTTCTGTTACGAATCATTAAAAAAGCGGGTTTAACTCTGTCAGGAAGTAAACTATATTTATATATAGTCATATTTAAGTAATGATTCATGTAGTCGTGTGATTCATGTGTCAGTGTAACTCTATTCTTCAGCTTTGTAATTGTTTATATAGCCTGATTAATCATGTGAATTTTTATCCATTTGTGGGGTCATGTTTAGTTTTCCAAGTTTAGCTAACAGAATAAAGAAGGAAAGCAGGACAGAGATGCAAACTTCCGGTAATAGGCCATCTATCCCATCCCCAACCCTTCCTCTCATCCGCTTTCTCTTTTGCTCTCTTTCTAATTTACTGTAGAATAAGGGGAAAAATAAAATAAAAAAAATAATAATTAAAATGAATAAATAAATGAATGATTGCAATTACTGCAATATCAGTGTCAAAGTTTATCACCCAGTCCTAAAAGAAAAAAAAACAAAAACAGCATTACAGGATTTTGTAACATATTAGCCAAGTAAGGTTTCTTCATAGACTCGTTCTGCTCGTGAAGGTTTCTTCATAGACTTGTTCTGCTCATGAAGGTTTCTTCATAGACTTGTTCTGCTCATGAAGGTTTCTTCATAGACTCGTTCTGCTCGTGAAGGTTTCTTCATAGACTCGTTCTGCTCATGAAGGTTTCTTCATAGACTTGTTCTGCTCATGAAGGTTTCTTCATAGACTCGTTCTGCTCGTGAAGGTTTCTTCATAGACTCGTTCTGCTCATGAAGGTTTCTTCATAGACTCGTTCTGCTCGTGAAGGTTTCTTCATAGACTCGTTCTGCTCGTGAAGGTTTCTTCATAGACTCGTTCTGCTCGTGAAGGTTTCTTCATAGACTCGTTCTGCTCGTGAAGGTTTCTTCATAGACTCGTTCTGCTCGTGCACCAGTTGTGTGTTTGGAGATGTCTAATGTCTGATGTTGTGGAAAAAGCAAAGTGATTTGAGTCTTTTCTTCAGTCCAAGAGTGTGATGGTGCGATCTGATTTCTTCCACAAGTCTGTAGTTGCTTGTTTGGAGAAACGCCTTTTGTTTAAATCTTTCGTTTTCCCTGGGCAAACTTCCCAAAATGCCTAATAATAATTAGTGAAAAAAAAAATTGTTTAAAGACATTAACTAAATGGCTGCTGCATCATACAGTCACTGTGAAGCCTGATTTCTCCTACAGCTCCTGTCACCTCTTACTCTGAATGAAAACGGCATCAGTCAGCTACATAATAAACTATATCACACACACACACACACACACACACACATTTCCATATTTCTAAAGCAGCAAAAAGACAGACAAAGAGAAATAACTCATAAATAAATGACGACGTACTGTCTGACCTGGAAATCAAAAATATATATTTCTTCTGTTTGCATTTTGTTCAGACGGGATGAAATACAATTTCGTTTTAATATCGCCTGCTGTATAAACAGATGGTGGTGGTGGCGAAAAATAAACATTAAGATTATAACCTTATGAGAATCGATTTGGCCAATGAAAGGAAGAAAGAAAAAAAAAAAAAACAAGTCTATGCAAGCCAATCTTCTGCTGAACCACATACACACCATAGCAACTAGTGATGCACCAACATTAAAATCTCTGACCGTTACTTATTTATTTAACGTTTATGGAAGGAGTCTCCAGTGTCAGGGCTTAGTAACAATCAGAGGTAAAGCTTTAAGTTTCTTCAGGACATACTGTAGGTTTTTTTTTTTGTCTTATTATTAAAGTCTGGTGACGAAACGACTGCTGTGGACGCTAAACAACATTAAATGTAACTATAAATGGATAAAAAGTATGATATTAGTAGTATTTGTATAGTTTATAAATAACTCCTAAGAATTAGAGACATGTGATGCAGAAAACTCTAAGAAATATCACTGCATTTATTTTTCTTGACTACAAGAACGGTTATGCTTTGCGGGATTTTTTTTTTCAGTGTGAATTCTCTGATCTCAGAAAGAGCCCACCTCCAGACCATCTCCATGCACGGCCAGATTAATCGCTGAAGCCAATAAACCAATCCTCTGCGGACGCGAACCGCAAGTATGCGCGCCTCCTCGGCCCGTGATTATTTATTCATTTTGTTTGATTCGGAGCCGTGTTCCTCCGCTGGACCGCATCATCTTTCGTCCCTGGCAAACATGCTGGCGACGTGCCCTTAGTTTAAGATATCAAAGATCCCGTTCAGCTCGCTGCACACTTCCTGTCCTTCGGGGAGTTTCACAAAACAAAATTAAGAATATTAAAAAACCACAGATTCATTCACAGACAGCGAGAGCTGCTTCTCTGATCTCAGCATGAGGGTCTCGGGAGGACGGCGCGTAGGAAACAGGCTATGAAATATCAATGGAGAGGACGCTGGACACTGTGAACAGCTTCATTACATCCACTGCACAGAAGTATTTCTGTATCTACAGCCTGCATTAGCCTGTGCGCATCAGTGCACATGATGAGTAATGTACGTCAAGTACGTTCTGTGACATTCCAACCAATAATGTCTTAATGACCCTAACGTTCCTTCCTAAACTTCCTTTCGAATCTATAGTCATCAGAACGTGCATCAGCAGACGTATTAATGGAAAGTAAAGCCATCAAGCGCAGACAGTGCAGACAGTGATAGCTGCCAACCCTGAAGCAATACCACACGGCTTCTCTAATTTCCCCACTAAACCGGAAAATAACACTTTCCTGTCTTCCAATAGATTACCTGTCCGGGCATTAAGACCACATTAAGACCACAAGAGGCAGCCAGTCCACCTCTTAAAACGTGCCCCATCCCCTGACCCTGGAAAACCACTGCGCAATTACACCTGCCTGTTAAAAGCCTGAAACGAAGAACTACAGACAGGGGGATGGATAGAGATCACTAACATCGCCGGCGATCCAAAAAAAACCCACTGTATGCCAGAGTACTGATGAATTTGACCTGCTTAGGTTTGCTCATCCTGTATGCAGGGAATACAGTAGTGTGATTTTTTTTTTTATATATATATATAATAATAGCACAGTAATATGCAAAGCTATCAATTAATATTTATTAAAGAACAACACATCATACATTTTTATCAGTTTATAGCTATATTTAATGTCCATGAACAAGTTCTCACTTGTAGCAGTGTAGCATTATAGCAGCTATAAACAGCCGTTCCTTCACCAGCCTCTCTTTACTCTCTCTTGAAGTAAATGAGACAAAAAAAAGCAGCTGGTCGTGTTCCACAAAGAGGATTTATTATGAAATCCTCTGTCCTGAAGAGGTCAGAAAACTTACAGCTTTAGGTCTGACTGTTACAAAAGCACTGACACTGGAGACTCCTTCTGTAAAACTTCATGGCATCAGTGATTATATACATTTTTTTAATCTGTTTATGTGGAGTGTTCCTGTTTAAGTTGTTACTATTGAAATGATAGCATTTTATTTTGATAGTGAAGGTTTCTTTACTTCCTACAAGGGTTCTTACTTGGAACTATCTCTGATCCCTCAGTGTTCGCTCAGGAGGACAGCCGAACCTTTCTAGAAAGTTCTGAAAGTGTTATTATTTGTCAATAATCCTCATGCGTAAGTGAGCAGCACTTACAGGAGTGGCTTATTTTGCTTTCAGGCTTAAGCAAGGGCCAAAGTTCTTTAATCTCTCCATCTTTCCATGCACTCCTCCCTCTTTCCACCTCCACCAATCTGTCATTACTGTAATCAACACAATGGAGGACTTTGCGGCCCCTCTGGCTCGGCCCGCCAGGTTCCTGCCACCCAGTGGAGCTTAAGAGCAGGGACGTTGTGCCAAATGATGAATCATCGCATTTATGAAATATCAAAAAGAGAAGTGGTGAGACACAAGGTCCTTATTCATCGCTCTCTTTTGAATAATGGCCTGAGTAACATTGTGCCTTCCATTTGTTACTCTTCTGTCTCGTTTCTGTAGCAGGCACAGACTACTGACTGGTTATAATAGCCTGCTGGCTCGAGCAGCCTGTTTCTCATATAGAGATGCAGTACATTACTGAATGGCCACTTTACTGAAGAAAGCTTTAAATGAAAAAGTCAAATCAATGGAAGCTTTTATCTCATTTGATATTTCCATTTTATGGGAGAGATTATTTGCTCTCTCTCTCTTTCTCTTTCTCTTTGCTAATCTATCACAATCTGCCCTTTTGTGCATTACATTGACCTCCTGATACTGGCTACACCATACGCTGGCGTTTTACTTGTTTAAAACCATCACTTTGGCCAAATTGTAAAATTGGTGGTGTGTTCAATCAACAAATGGCTCATTTTAGCTCACAAAATCTTAGTTAGCTTAAATGTCATTAAGATGCTCGGAAACTGCCCTCAAACACGTTTCACAAGGAGAAGGAGAAGAAGGATAATTTGTCCCTGACATACAGGCAAAGTCTCACAAACAGCTAATTAGCTAGTCTAGTTGCCAAAGTAATTATCTAAGCGCAGTCAACAGGTCTTTCTGTACTGTTAGCGTTGCTATTTCTGAAGGTTATATTACGTAATGATTCTAAACTAAAGAGAACAACACAGCTGAAGGGCAGTTTTAAATTCAGCTGTTTAAATAACATCCTTCCTTAAACTTGCATCCCTGGTAAAACCATGCCATGATACCAAATGATTGCTGTGCATTTGTTTGCCACATTACCTGTACACACTAATTTGAAAATAAATAAAGTTGTGCGTTTACTTGGTGCAATATCAATGTAAACAGTCAAGGCAGTACAACATAACACAATGCAACTGTAGAGACTGGGCATGAAGGCTACAAACAACCCTGCTAGACTGTAATTGGCCTGGAATGGCCAAAGGACATTGCTGCAGGATTCAGCAGGCATTTGAAAGGGCAACCACTGGCCAAGTTTTAGGAAACCTCAATGGCATGCCCATCTATCTAGTATTCAGTGTAAGCTTACATGAATTGGCCTCTCATGGGGTTCTTGAAAAAGTGTGCTTGGACCCCGATGATTGCCACTCATGTCTACATTTATGGTTTTTTTTTTGTTTGTTTGTTTTTTTCTTTTCATACAAGGTATACATATTATGTTATGGTGTTTCAAAGGTATCACTGTACTGGAAAACAGCACTACATTAGTGATAAAAAGTGAACTCCGACATGTCCACCTTCACAACAGGTGTAGCCATGGCCCAACTGTAACATGTTGATTTGCCATATAAGGAAGGCAACTTGGTTTAAACCTGAAATGGTTGGAAATAAAACATGGTAGTTTTACAGCAGGGAATGTTTTTAGTCAATGGTTTTGAAACAAGGAATGGCATTTCTTCATCCCTCAAATCGAACCCTGTCTCTAGAGGGTCTCATTTTGAATCCTTAAAATACACATAAGATTGAACAGATGAGTATGTGAACAATAGATGTCAGGTAGAACGCCGTCCAAAGACTGCCCGAGCCCGATAAAGGCACGTGTGTGACTGTGTGCGAGAGTCCGGGTATTACACATTGTAATTGACCCCCTGGTGTGTGTGGGGAGAACCCAGCAGACGTGTGGTCCACTCTCTCTAATTGACCCTCTAGGTACCTCTCCGTGCAGTGGTAAATGAACCCTGGGTAAATAATGGAAGCTTTGATTAATAGCTGGCAGTTTGGGCCAGATCACCTGCAGAGAGAGAGAGAGAGAGAGAGAGAGAGAGAGAGAGGGGATGGAGGAATCTTTCTTAAAAAGGATCTTAACCAAGGATAATGTCCACAGAGACACCTGGCCTGAACCTGATCGATTTATCACGAAAAATCTAGATTAGGTGAGACTTTAAGGACTCACACCATATGGCTTTTATGAGTAGACTAAAAAAAAAGACCTGTGTGTTAAGAAAAGCTAATTTAATGCCACTGAAGGTGCGTCTCTTCACTGAAAACACGGCAGCTACAGTGGCCTTTTTTTGCAAATCTTGCCTAGCCACATACTAACGCTAACTGTTAGTACAAACACAAGGTCTGTGGGCCAAACATAGCCCCCCTGCCACATTTCATCCTGCCTGAACAAGCTTGCAAAAAAATTATATTAAAACTGTACATTCTTCTCAACATTTTCACACCAGACTCATAGCATAGTTACCATCCATGAGCGGGCATGAACTCATATCTCACAGGGCTGAAAGCCTGGATCGCGTATCTGGTGCTTTTAATGCAAGTCTTTTTAATGCACGTCTTAAAAATAAAAAAAAATCAGAAATGTGTCAGGTCTTGGTCTTACCTAATCCTAGTGTGATTCAGCAACTGGCTCCAATCCCTGAAAAGGATCACCCTGTGTAGAGACCAAAAATATGTTGAAAGAAGAAAAGTCGAAGGAGAGCGAAGGCAAGAGAGATGGGAGACATGCATGTTCTTAGCAGAGATAATCCTGTCTGAGATCATCTTAACGTTATATATTTTCAATAATTGGAAAACACATACAATGAACCATGGTGGTGGTAGCATCAACTCTTGGTTGCATCTCCGACTAAAGGTTTGGTGGATGGCCTCCTTTAATTTATTCAAGGGTGCTTGGCAGGATGTTCAAAGGATTTTGTCAGTTATTTTTTTTTTTTTTAATATTAAGAAATGAATGTTTTATTCAACGTGATGCAACGTCAATATACACACCCAATCCATTAGCATTATAGAGTCTGAGTACTAACTTATGTTGCAATGAACAAAGCCCACCTTATGCTTCATTATTTAGTAATTAGAATTGCTAAAAGTAAACATTATGAAACACGATGATAGTAAAGTGTTAAAGGCCTGGAGTGGAAGAATAATGCATTTATCAGCATTAAGAAACACATTTCTACCAAAAGGCTGTGTGTGTGTGTGTGTGTGTGTGTGTGTGTGTGTGTGTGTGAGAGAGTCACACTGTGTATGTTTGTGCATGTACCGTGTCGACTCGACCTGCACATCTCACTATACCAACATTAGCTGTCCCTCGGGGAGAACATTAATGAACAGAACAGCAGGAATTATTCATATGTTAGTCAACAAAAAATAGGGGGATGTGTGTTTATCCGTGCTCTCATGATCATTCGTCAAGGTTACTGCATTGAGGTGGAACGCCTACTACAACCGCCTCAAGGTTCAGTAATCAAATACGACCCTGTGCGGTTGACTCCAGAATTATTGGCACCCTTCAATTAGCAAACATATGAAAAGATGATAAGAAAAGTAACACGCAATGAGTGATATTTTGAATTTAAGTGATATTTTGACTATGATGATGCTGCGTAGTTTTATTATACCATAATTTTCAATCAACTTTCCACAAAAAGTGCTTTTTTTTTTTTTTCCTGGTTTGGAAATGTTTCACTGGTTTGAAAATGATTGCCACTGTTTACTATTTAATATTTAATGAAGCCTTCCCTAGAAAGAAGAACAGCACTGAGTATCTTCCTGTAATGTCTAAAAAAAATTGGAGATGCTAGTATAGGAATTTGAACCATCTCACATACATAATATTTCAAGTTCCGTCCTTAGATGTGTGTGTGTGTGCGTGTGTGTGTGTGTGTGTGTGTGTGTGTTCTGGGTTACAACAGAGTTGGATGTATCATTATTTTGTTGAAAGATCCACCTATGATCAAGCCCTAACCTTATGGCAGAGGCGACCAGATTTTCG
Source organism: Pangasius djambal (assembly GCA_022985145.1). NCBI lineage: Eukaryota > Metazoa > Chordata > Actinopteri > Siluriformes > Pangasiidae > Pangasius > Pangasius djambal. Next base: position 27,860,077 of record CM040980.1, on the reverse strand, counting down.
GCTAAAATATCCTGGTACTTCAGACCATCTTTAGACCCACAGAACCAACAGCTTCAAAACAGCACCAAGTCATTAATGATCAACTGCCAAAGCTTCCAGTGCAGTTTGGGGGCTTTTCCTTGTATACTGTCCTCTTTTTCATTAAACATCTTGATGGTGTTTAAGGCCAAAAATTACTTTTATTGAAAAAAATCCCATAGCTCCAATGACACTTAATGAAGTTCAAGCATTGAATTTTATTAGTTCTTTCAAGCACAGCTTCTTCCAAACAGCTTGTTGTGATGGATGTAGTAGATTGTGAATCTTGAGAAGCCCAGAAACTAACGAACATCTGCGCCTCTGAAGTTGTATACTGGGTTCATCTTTTTGTATGCCAATGCATCTAAATGCATCTCCTGTTACAGATTTTTATTTAGCATTTATTCAACTTTATATAACCAGGGTCCTGATTGTGTTGTATAATTTTACATCCATAATTTTGCAACATTTTTTAGTAGAATATTAGAAAATACTCTCTCTCTCTCTCTCTCTCTCTCTCTCTTAATAAATACCTGACCTTTTCCCTATCAGAACTTATTACTGTTCTTGAGTTATTTATATCTGTGTAAGACGTGACAGTCGGGATGAAGAGTGTGGTGCGGTGTGATGCATGTGGTTCAGTTCTCACCGTATTGGTAATCATTCATTTATAACTCATTTGTCTCAATAGATCCCCTTTGACCTGGGACAGAATAGTGATAAAAGGACCTTTCATTAAGTCGAGCAACAAAGAGAATTGCTGCTTTCCCAAGAGTGGCTGAGAATCAATGACGGAAGCTTCGGATGGGGAGAAAAGCACAAATACACCAAGTTGCATGATGTTTAGTGGCTTGGTGGCTCTTCAGTTTTTCATGTAAGCTTGTATGTAATATGTTGTCATGTTTGTGGCATTCTGTAGCATGAAACTAAAAGAGCATTCAGAAATATATTCGGACCGCTTCACTTTGTTTAAAAGATGTAACCTCAGGACAGAGTGGTTTATGCTTTGTGATTCCTTGGTAACGTGACAAGCTGCATTTTTTTTTGTCTTATTAACTTCAAAAAGAGAGAGAGGCTATAAAAGTACCTCGCTTATATATATATATATATATATATATATATATATATCTTGTTCAAGTGACTGAAAATTTCATCTTTCTAGAAATAAATGCTTGAAATGTATTTGATGATTTGCCAATAAATAATATTCATAACTTATATTCATGATAGTTTAATAACATTTATTTATTCATTTCAAACTGAGAAGAAATAAAATAAAAATAACCATCACCAAAGCCGGTGTTCACAAACAGCAGGCATATTAATCAATCATGTCAATATTTAACCAAAACACTGGGGCAAAGAGAGCAGATAATGCTCCGTCCATCTATAATCCTCAACACCAGACCAACTACTGGAGTCTGTTTTACACACACACACACACACACACACACACACACACACACACACACGGTCCATAACTGATTAGAAGCGAGGAAGGCCATTTCCTCCCTGCGGCTGCTAAAATATTAATCAAGCACACAGAGGAGCGTGCCAGAGTTCCCAGTGAGGATGTCTTCTAATGGTAATACATGAGGCTGGCAGTGAAGGAGGTGCCGCCCCTCTAATAGCCTCCAAAAGATCGGGGAGGAGAGGGGGAGGGCTGCGACGGACAGGGTTATAACGACAGGACAGACAGAGAGAGCGGAGAGAGAGAGAGAGAGAGAGCGAGAGGGAGGGAGAGAGAGAGAGATCCTGCCTGTATAATCACACTGATGTACTTTCTTCCTTTAACACCAAATATCTGTTTAGAATTTAATCAGTCCTGTTCATATTGATGATATCTGGGTTGAAGTTATATTTGAAGAAATATTTTGGATTTGGATTTAAAAACTCCATATTACTATAAAGTTTAAAGATGCTGGTAATGGTCTGAGTCAAGCAGACTTCTATTGCTAAGAAGGTGAAATAAGGGTTAGAAAAATAACCATAAAAATAAGGAATAAGAAGCAACATTTAACCATTTAAAATACTACAGAAATGAGGAATAATAAAGGGAAAAAACAATTATAATTCTGAAAGATAAAAAATAATGAGGGGAAAACATTAAAAATAAACATTAAAAATAAAGAACAGTAAGGGGAAAAGAATTAAAAAATGCAGCTGAAACGCAAAGAAGAGTAAAGGAAAGAAATATAAAAATGGCCCTTCAAAAATAAGGAATATGGATGACTTAGTGGTTAGCACTGTTGCCTTGCACAGCCAGGGGTGGGGTTTGAATCCCACCTCTGCCCTGTGTGTGCGGAGTTTACATTTTCTCCCCGTGCTTCAGGGGGTTCCTCCTCATTCCAAAGACATGCATCGTAGGCTGACTAGTTGTTCTAAAATGTCCGTAATGTGTGTGATTGTGCCCTGTGATGGGTTGGCACCCTGTCCAGGGTGTGCCCCGCCTTGTGCCCTGAGTTCCCTGGGATAGGCTTCTGGCTCCCCCGTGACCCTGACTAGGATAAGCGGTATGGAAATTGGATGGTTGTATAAAAATACCCATTAAAATTAAGAAATAACAGGAAAAATAATAAAAATAAGGAATAAAATTTTTAAAAAAAACCATTAAAATCGTGTCATTAAAAGTTTCATGTTCTTCCCATGTCCACACAGGTTTCCTCCGGGTTCTCCGGTTTCCTCTGACTGTACAAAAACACGCAGAAAAGTGGACTGGCTATGTTAAATTGCCCCAAGGTGTGAATAAGTGTGTGCATGTGTGTGTGGTGACCTGCGATGGACTGGCATCCCATCCTGGGTGAATACTCCCATCTTGCTCCCAGTATTCCTGAGATAGATTCCGACAACTCTGTTTAAACAGAACAATTCTAATCAAATTAGAAGGAGTATTACATTTTTAGTTTGTGCTGCTTTCAAAACATCTCGTCTTATATATATATTATACATATATATGCAATGCACTTCCTATTGCAGCTTCGGGAAAATCTTCAACTGCTTCAACTCCTGAACTTCAAATTTAACGTGAAAGCACAAACACTTATAAAGTAGTATGATAAAATATTAACTGTGTGCACCTCGATCAATGACTCATCAAGCCCAGATCTCGTGTGAAATTAAAAGGATCCTAAAGGAGAATAAAGGCGGTAGTTAACAGCTACAAGGTTAATTAACATGTCCATTCTGTGGGGTATCGCTGATAGCATCCTGACATCACCTCATGGTGTCATTTTCTGCCAAACCAGCGCCGAGGGGAGTCAGGTGTGAAGTGTGAGCAGGATTTCTCCATAAAGCTGAGCGTCTCAGGTGCCAAGCTGATCTGAAGCTGGCAGAACGCCACCCGCCGTGACCCGAACCTGAACCCGCTGCTATTCTCCAGCCACTGACAGCGAGCTCAGGACACGTTTAAAAGCTTCAGTGGTGAGAACAAAGACTCTAACAGACAGACAGGGTGTTAACTGTGAGCAGTCAGCATAATTCACATGTAATGATTATATATACGCAATCTATAATATGAGTCGGATTTATCAGGGAATTTGTGATTATACGTCGTTCACCAAAACAGCTCCATTATCATCTTCAGACAGGAAATACGTCTGAGTATACGGTGGCAGCCAATCAGGAGAGAGCGAGAGACCAATACTGTTCACGTTTATTGTGGAATTTGCATCATTACCCAGTTGTGAAGTTGTTGTATCTAGGAATAACGATAGCTGAGTAGTGGATAACTCGTTACGTTTGGTGTTTTAGTGACCAGACGTGATAGCTTTTAGCGGGGTAGCTAACTGCTGGACATGTGAGTAATTGTTCCGTAATTCGGTGCCGTCCATCTCAGAGCAGCAAGCTGTGAGATTACAGCAGAGCATCCCTTTCCGTTCAACCAGAGCTAATATTTTAGCTAGCTAGCTAATATTACATCACTACTAGCCTATGGGTTTGGTCCAGTTACATAAAATTCCTTGCTTAGAAAGGTCCAGATAAGCAAATGACGTGACTGAATGACTGGCCAGCTAGCGAATGTTAGTGATGTTAGGTTATTTGTAGTGGCAGGATGTTTCCGAGTTCATGTATATTTATAGATCCTGGTGTAGAGATGTTCCAAGACCAATGCTACGTTTAAGTAACTTTTACATTACATTTAATTAGAGGTCATTTAAGAATTTTCTTATTTGGAAGAATAGTGAGCGTTACAATGTATGTAAATAAGGTACTTGAAATTTCCACATAAAGCTAGCAATAAATTTGGGGTAAAACTGTGAAGATATTGCTCATCGGCAATGTCAAGGCCGTAACAGCATCACCCGACCGTTTCATTTGTCGAACAAATCAAAGAAGAGAAGCGACGCTTCAAGTACATGTTAAATAAATCAAAAGCGAAATTAATTATGAGAGCGTCTCACTCCAGTAAGCATAGCGAGAGTAATGTGATATCTATGACTGAAATCATACACAGATGAGGTAAAAGCGAGTGGTTCGTGTGGAATAGGTCTATAACTGCCACAGCATGTCTGCCTTTGTGTTGCTTTGCTTAATGTAAACCAATAAACGTGGCTAACCTTGCAGCTCCAGTCGATGCTTATTTAGAATAGCATCGATTAACAGTTCTGATTATTGATTATGTTGCGCCGCTTGAGGAATTTCAATGGGTTTGGATCAGACTCTGGCCTCAAGTAGATTGGACTGCCTATTCAGGACAACGCCGTGGACAGCTGGACATGCTGAAGCATACCACGTGTGTATCAAACGCTACATACTGTAATGTATTATACAGTAGATACAGGAAATCAAAATTATCAGGAAAATTAGCAACGGAGTAACATATAAAATGAATGTGTTATATTTTGAGCCTAAACATTCAGCGTCAAAAAGGATTTTTTTTACTTCTTTTGCAAAAAAAGAGAATAACAGCAATAAGCCTTGACCTGTATTGGCTAACAAGGTTAGAGATAGATTTATATTATTAGTTTTAATTAGGGTTTAAATCTGCTATCTGAAATGGACATTGCGAAACATATATTTTATATTTATTAAATGTCTCTCTACATTTGGATGCATGTAATCCGCCACACAAACTTAAGTCTGGAGCTCCGCCCTAACCGGCAACCAATGGACAAATTCAATCTACGACCAAAATCATTAAGCCAAGACAAACATCAAACATACAAAACACGAGACAAAATACTGTATGAAAGAAAAAGAAAGAAAAGAAAAAGGTCCAGGGATACATCAATGGCCAAATCGTAACCTCTTGGCAGAGGCAACCAGGCTTTTTGGTTCTTGGTAAAGAACTCTTCATGAACCGCCAAGCCGTGGACCACCAGCCGCAAAACAGGAGCAGCCCGAGAGCATTATTCATCTATCAGCATATCGTGATCGTGGATTTAAACGTTTAAACTGACGGTTGGTTTTGAAATTATGGCACCAATAATTTTGCCTCATGCGCTTATGTGAAATAAAATGTACTTTTAAGGATTTTTTTGCTAAATAAAAAAAAACTAAGTAGGTTCTCTAGTTGTTTGGGTAAAAGAAATAAATCATTTTAAAGAATTTTAGTCTCGGGAAGGGTGCCAATAATTCTAGAGGTGAACGTATAAAAGCGCCTCTAGCCATTAGCATTTTAGATAAGCATAAGGACAGTTAGTGTAGGATATATAAACGTTCTACGAGCAGGATTAAATTACTGGGCGTCTGTAATGTCCAATATGTCCACAGTTGGTTGTGTTTAGGAGGAGAGATGTGGCCATAGCTCTGTGTTGACATCCTGAGCCGTCGGCTCGCCTGAAACCTGGATTTAAATTACTGTGCCATCTGTTCCCGCTGGGAGCCTCGTGGCCGTTTTAAAATTCCGACACAGTTAATGTGGATTGCTACCCACCCCGAGATTTCCCTCACTGCCAGCCAGCCTAAAGTTAACTCAATGCTCTTCATTCCTCGACATTCAAAGCTCACAGACATGTACGTAAACTTCTCATAAAACGACTATCTAGACTTCACGTATTAACGCAGGCGGTTAAGATTCGGAATGGTGCAGAATGGTGCGAGTTTAAATCCCAGAACTTCCACGAAGCCAGTATTGGGCCCATGAGCAAGAACCTGAACATTCAATGACTGGGATTTGTATCTGTATTCTGTCACTTTTACTAAAAGCAACTACCAATTAATAGCTGTAAATGAATACTATTGAGTTTACGAAGACAACAATACAATATAGGGAACCTGGAAATATGTTTACACCACATTCCATAGTAATGTATGCCTCGGAGGCTAATAATCACAAAAACATTCACCAAAAAATGATCACTGAACATCCAAAAATAATAATAATACAGAACCTGTAATCATCCAGAATCAGAAATTTATTCCACCTTGAAAGTTGATTATTTTTCAATAACATCACCTCCCAAAGTGTTATTAATTCTTCTTACCACAGCAGTTTGTCAGCACTAGCTATTTTTATCCGTTCATAGTTACATTTAACGTTAAGGAATATCTGTGAAACAAGTTCTTGTTCTCACTTACGTTATTGCACCTATAAACAGCCGTTCCTTCGCCAGCCTCTCTTTTTTTTCTCTCCCATGAAGTTAATAAGACAAAAAAAAAAAACGCACAAAGTGTAAACTGTCCTGAAGATGTTAGAAAAGTTGACATGACTGTTATGCTGACGAATTATTCATTATTCATGCCAATGAATAATGTAATGAGCAGCCCGTGTGATGTGTGCAGTCAGCACACTTGGCCGCTCGTGTGCACTTCAACTCGGGAGGCCGCTTCCGTAATGAGCCAGAGATGGGGAGTTATCGAGTCAGATATCTGAGATGGCCCTCACACCAGGCCAAGGTCGATGTCTCGTGCCCTACACCCTCAAGTGACAGCAGCCTTTTTAACACGACACTGAACGCAGACACGGCCGCTCCCGAACAGTGTCAAAACTTCTGCAAGTGGCAGGGACTGGTGATGCCACGGATCCATCAGTGTGTTTCTTTCATTGCGCATTAATATTTTATTCATGAACCACCTTAGAAGATGTACATACTACACACTTCTCAAGGGTTCTTCAAGGGTTCCTAGCTTAAGAACCATAAACAGATTCAATCCAAGTTTAGGATTGGTATAAACAAATGAATTCCTTTAAACCTTTTCAAGTTAAAATAAAAAAATAAAAGTGGACACGAAATCGCATTAGTTTGACTGAACTTCTTTACTAAGAGTGTAGGATTGATATAAACAAATGAAGGCCTTTAGACATTTTCAGGATTAATAATAAGTGAACAACAAATAAAAAAAATGAATACAAACAAACAAACAAATGAAGCACCTTTTATATATAGCTTTAATTTTAAGCTTGTTTTAAATGTAATTTTTAGCTTGTTTTAGCCATTTAATGAAGATAATTACATAGATCATTTGTGTGTTCCTGTTTTAGACCTGACTCTGCCCCTGTCCTGTCATTGGTGTGTTACCTGATTGTGTTCACCTGTTCTGTGTTAAGCCCTTAATTAGGTTGTCTATTTATACCTTGCTGTTTGCCTCTTTAAATGCATTTCTAGCATGAAGTCTGAGCTTTGTTTGTCTGTGCCTCATTTCTTGCTTTCATGGCTCCTGGTATTGATCCATGCTCGTGTTTTCATTTTCTGATCATGGATTAGTCCACTTGCGTCCTGTCTTATCTGTTTTACCTTCTTAATCACATCAAGACATTTTGTATCCATTACAAATAACTGAGATAAAGTCAGTATTATTAAATAAAATGCATATTTCTGTAAAATCACGTGACCTGCAGACCTACAGAGGTTACTGCGTTTGAAGAAGGCTGAAAAACCTAACCGAGTCATGTGACCTCTCCTAGCGTTTGTTCGGTGCCTGTGCACATGAGTGTATTTACAATGAACACGTCAGCGTGTTGGTGAAATATGAGTGGCGTGATAAATACCGTACATTTCACTGGCTTATGAAAAGCAGCAGCTGTTACTTGTCCATTTCCAAAAGCAATCGATGACCATCTCTGTCCACCGATCACACGTCAATGGACTCCTGGGAGAAAAAAATAAATAAATTGAAATGTGTAAGGGATGGATGAGCAGATTCCAGTCTGCACACACACCTCCAATACAAATGGTCATTCAATCCATATACACACACACAGCTCCTCCTGCACTGCCTCAAAGAACCAGAGAAGCTTTTCAACAACTTTTTGTGAAGTTTGTGCCTTTTCTCCTGTTTGGTTCCCTGGAATAGCCTGTAGCATACTTATTTCCTCCTCGTTCTATCTATTCACGTCTTATTTTAACAGCAGTCAGGAAAATAAGCGTGTGTTTCTTTCATTTGTGTTCCAGACTTTAGCATGCTTTCACACCTTTCAGTCCGTTTGCTGAATCCGAATCAGGGAGCAATTTATACTCGGTTTGTTTGTTTGCTATTTGGTATGGTGTGTTTTCCCACTGCACGTAATTCAATTTGAACAGAAATACAGTACACACAAAGTAGATTTGTCATATCCTTTAAATACAATTCTATTTTAATTAATTACCGCACAATAAAATTAGTCTAATCACGTTAATGCAAACTGTATAGCAAATCCATACGGCTTTGCCATGCCTGACTGATGGACAAAGCACAGGAGAAAGAGATCAAGCTGGAAAGTGAAACGAATAAGAGAAACATGGATTTCTTGTCTTGCGAAATGTACGAGCAAAAACATCTCTCTACTGATCATTTTTTTGTCCTCCCTGACTAATGAGGTCTGATTCAAGTCTAGGCTTAGCGTGGCTTCGCCGAGGTTTTTGTTAAGGCGTCATCGATCGGGCATTTATCATTCAGTAAAAGCGCCATTGCGGATCATTTCTGTATATCGAATTGTGCAAATAGTTGAGCAGCCTTCGAGGGGTGAGAGGGGCTAAAAGAGTTCACCTTGAGATCCGTCGCTAATTACCTCCGCTCTTTGGAGGAAAATGTGTGCCCTTTTCTCGTTATTGTAAAATGACCAATCTATTATCTCGCTAATGTGTTATCATATCACATTAAAAAAAATCCGGGAAGACAAAGAACATGTTTTGAAAAGGGCACGGCTCGAGACATTAGAGTAAATTAGAAGGATGTGCCCGAGGTGACGTCTGCAGGTGAGTGATGATGAGGAAAGAAGCGGAATAACAATAGCATACATACCTGTTCTTTTTTCTGTAAAACTATTTCTATTTTGAAAGGGAAAGTCTTGATCCACCCCAGCGCTGTTGAATTCTCAATTGTGATTGGTCAGAAGGTGTTGATTAATTTTCTATAATCGCAGCTCTGACAGTAGTGCAGCTGCAGACCACAGGTTCACATTAATGCACTCATTCTAATACATGATCATTTCTAGAGTAACAGCGCATTCACAGGGACTTGTACGGCCACACTTTAAAAAAAAAAAATTTAAGGAAGGAGTCTCCAGTGTTAGTGCTTTGTAACAGTAAGGCTGTAACTTTACGCTCTCTGACATCTTCAGGACCGAGGAGTTTACCCTTTGCGGTTTTTCAGGAACATGACACGGTTCTTTTAACTTCGAGAGACAAAAAAAAAACAGGCTGATGAGGGAACATAAGTGAGAACAGGAATGAACTTTCGCGACATTAAATGTAACTATAAACAGTAAAAAGTAAATAAAAAGTAAAATCAGTCTTGGCAAATCTATTTGTAGAAGAATAAAAGACTTAAGGATGTTGATGTGCTGTTATTGGAAAATAATCAACGATCTGGCGGAGTCATGAAGTGGACTTACTGTTTCCAGTGCCTGGTTGATTATTTTCCTATAACATCATGACATAGAGTGTTTTATTCCTTAATTGGATGAGTGGATGTTAAAAAAAAAGTGAGATGCAGGAAAATGTAACGCATAAAAAACATCTCTAAAGGGCCACAGTAATGGTGAGTGTGGTGGTATGAAAGTTTTGATGTGTACAAAGCCGAAAAACAAGGCATCTCCACGCATTACATTGATTTGTTTCAGCATACAGTAGAACGAAAATGATGCGTTAATCTAATACAACAAGTAAACGTACGAAGCACAACAGCGTGCCGAAGCAGGACCCTGAGACTGAACAAACATGTGCCTATAATGTACGTAGCAGTAGTGCAGGTAGAGTCCATTTATGAAGTGTTTATTTTCTTTCCATATTTTATACCAACACTGGGCACATGAGAGAAGAAAATTGGAGTGGAAACGGCCACAGCTTGATGAAATGAACCTCCTTAATTTGCATTTTGCATAATTCATAATGTGCACTAAATGCTGGAGGAAAAACAAAGGACTGAGGGCTCTCCATCTTTCTTCCTCCCTCTCCCTCTCTCGGCACTAACCGCATCAAACTTTGATAAATTGAAGCTGCACAAATTAAAAGGCAGCGAAGGCGGACTGTCCGATTCTAAAGTGAAAAAGAAACACACACACACAAAAAAAATAAAATAAAATCACATAAATGACTGCAGTGCCCTTTTCTGACAGGAGTTACAAAGTGTCTAGCGCCCTCTGCTGGAATACAACCCATTTGTTCTTACTGTAAAGCCTCATCGAAGTAAAAAAAAAAAAAAAGGCCAATAATGTTCTGCAAATTCAGCACAATAAGCCACATTGAAGTGCAATCAGTGCAAACTACAGACTCTCCAGTGTGTCCCTATTAACAGCCATATAATGATCAAACTTTACTGGATCAATGCTGCTGTAATCACGGCTTTATTATCCCTTTAAGGTATTAATTACTGAGCTAATTGATAAAAATGCAGTATAGTATGTCTATCTTTCATCAGTGCTTCAGTGTGTGGTCTTTTCTTCTATTTATATTACACCCTGATTAGCTTAATACTGTAAAATTATTAATGTAAAAAGAAAGTCTTTTTACTGTTCAGAAGGCAGGAAGGACTTTGTTGGTTAGCAATAGGAGACGTTTCTTGGCACTGTTAAAGTCACTTTTAAGGGAGTGTGAAGGGAAAAATGGGGGAAAAAAAAGAAAAGCAGAAAATGAATATAAATAAAAAAGAGAAAAGAAAAAAAATGCTGTAAGACCAAATACAATTCGACAGCAAAACTTTAACAAATACATGGGAGAGAAAAGCTATTATTAAAGAACAATACAATGGAGAGAAAGATTCTAGAAAATGAAAGCTGAAGAAATCTGTTCCTCAGATCAGGCCTGATGTTACACAACAGCACATTAATCGGACCAGGCTCTTGCTTTCTTTAGTCTGTGGCTCAGGATTGAAGTTTCTGTGGCTTCCTGAATGTTGGATGATGGCAGACTGTTCGAGTCAGGACACATTCTTCCTCTCTTCCCCTTCAAGCTGCTGGAGAAACATCTCAACACTGAGAGACGAGTCGAAATCCGGGAGAAAGTGACCCTCCGTGACTCGCGACTTCACATTCAAGTACAAAAGAAAAAACAAGGTGTCGTCGCTTGTCATTTGAGAACTTGAAATTTGCACTAATTGAAACGAAATGTAGTCTGCGTTCATTTAAATAAAGTAGTAAGAAAAAGTACAAGGCCAAACTCCGCCCATAATCCTAACCTCGGTAACCCTTTCAGATAGAGAGCGGCGTTCTATAATAAACTATTTAATGGCAAATTAAACGTATTTTACTAATTAAGGAATAACAAGTAATCAAGTAAGCGTTAAAACGCTGTGTCATGCTGTAATAGGAAAATAATCAACAATGAGGTGGTGTGATGAAGCAGAGTTCCTGTTACCACCCCAAAGTGTTTTATTCCTCTTATACAACAGCGAATTTCCAACAGTTTCAGTTTCTGTTTCAGCTCAGTTTCAATGTAATTAAATGACATTTAGTTTTGCAGAATGTCCATGAAGCAAGTTTCCTGTTATCTCTTACATTCAAAGCAGCTATAAACAGCCGTTCCCTCCCCAGCCTCTCTGTTTTTCTTTCTCTTGCAGTTAATTAGACAACGAACGCAGCTCGTCATGTTACCGAGAAACACAAAACGTAAACTCGTCTGTCCTGAAGACTTTCACGTATCAGGAAAACTTCCTGACTGGAGGCTCCGTCCATAAAAGCTAAATCTACATCTCCTTCCAGAAAACTGTGCGTGAGCTGTTACTATAGAAACGATTACGTATTAAAGCGAAGCAAGCGCATTAATATAAACCTGTGATTTGCAGGCGCACCACTGTCAGAGCTGCTGGTATAGAAAATGAATCAACACCTCCTGACCAATCAGATTTGAGCATTCGGCAGCGCTGTGGTATAAATTTTGGAATGAATTGCGGAATATGGCGTATTTCTCAACCAGCTAGAAAAATAATTTGTCTTCTTTTGAAATCTAATGTGGAATAATAAGTATCACCTGAGAAGGCCGTTTTTTTTTTGAATATTAATGAAATCCAAACACTTCTCAGTAATGCACTCAGACTTTTGGACCTGACGGTATACAAAGTGGCGAATCAAATAAAGCGAGACACACAGCATCGGAACGGAAACACGTCTAATATTTCCAAAGCACTAAAACGTGCACTTTGGATGGAACGAGTTTGGCCTTGATGTGTGGAGGTGCCGTGAGGTGCCCCAGCGTTTCCCTTGCTGTTTGCATACAGATCAGGCGAACCGGCCCTCAGATGATTGTCAGACTGGGGCCATGGAAAAGAAGAACTTTTGAAAAAGACTTACGCATCTAGAAAGCTGCTGCAAACGCCGGTTCTCCTTTGTGTTTTTCAATTAAACCACTCCTCCTGATTCAAAGGCAGCTAGATCTAATACGGCTTTGATCTCGTAACCATAGGACAGACTTGTAAATGGAGGTTCGCTTTTTTTTTTTTTTTTTTTTTTAAGTCGTGTGATTGCTTGTAATTCCGCCGCGATGGGGCATCTCTTTTCACTGCAGCCAGGACTTAAAAGTGCCGGAGCCTTGTGGTGAAGAGGCGGCAAACACAAATAATCTCCCTCTCTAACAGAAGCCTTTGAATTGAGCATGGCCCAGCTGTTTTTTTTTTCGTTTTTCTTTTTCTTTTTCAATCCCACACGTGGCCCCTCCTTTCCCCCGAAAAACGTGATTAATCAACCTTTTCCTGTGTGAATGCGAAGGAACGAAAGACACATTCTCATCAAAAGAAGAAGTGTATAATGAGGGGAGATGGGGGAAATAGCAGGTTACATTGTGTCTTATGGCGCTAGAGGACTTTTGAACGTGAAGATTTGTGCACTTGGGCAATTTAAATTTTTATTTATTTTTTTTTTTTTTTTGGTTTTGTCAGCAGCAAAGAAAGTCTGTTCGGGTGGGAAGCAAGAAAGTAAAAATACTTTGCTACTGTGCTGAAGTCTGGTTTTTTTTTTTCTTTTTCAGTATCTATACTGTTCTTGGGTTTCTTCTTTTCACCTAATGTTTTGACTTTTGGAGCACTTTACACCGCTGTGCTGTTGAACATTTCGATATGATCTCGTTTCTATAGTAACGACTCACAGGGACACACGGACTTGTATCAGATGCGGTATCATATAATCACTGACATGATGAAGTGTTCTGTGCATGACATTTACTTAACGTTTATGGAAGGAGTCTCCAGTGTCAGTGCATTGTAACAGTCAGAGGTAAAGCTGTAATTTAAAGTATCACGACATCTTCAGGACAGAGGAGTTTACGCTCTCCAATTCCTCACTACCATGATAATCTGCGTTTTTATTTATTTTTTTTGTCTTTTTAGCTTCTAGCGAGAGAGAACAGGGAAAGACTCTATATAGCCGCTATAATATAAATGATAACAGGAATAAATTGTTCTGCAGATGTTCCACAATGTTAAATGTAACTGTAAATGGATAAAAAAGTATGATGTGCTGTTTGCTATTAAATAAAAAAAACTGTAATCACTGACAAATCGCTGTGGTGTAAGAGGAATGAACCACTTCAGGAAATGCTGCTATAGAGAATAATCAACTCTGGGGTGATAACAGTGATAACAGTAAGTCTGCTCGCCAGAGTATTTCTTTAAATGAGTTATAAGACTTTATAAGACTTTTACATGAGTAAAGAATTTCGGTACTTTTTTTTTAGCGTTTAATTTTATTCCTTTTCCGCCACTCAACAAACTACTGAACTGCAGTGTGTTGCTTGTTAATATTTAGCACAGATTGTGAGAAAACTCTGGATTAACTGTGTGGAATGGCTGGCTGTGTCTGAGAAGCTGGGTTCTTTCTTTTGGGATTAAAAAGAATTAAAACCACACACACGTTCTCTTACATACACACACACACACACACACACACATCGAGGATCACAGACTCCTTTAGGACAGCGGCGGCACCTTCCGAATCCTAGCAGCTTCTTTCTTCCTGTGCCAGGATGGACAAACACAAGAGTCCCTTCCCCACACAAGCTCTCTACACACACTGTGTCGAGTGAAGTGGGTGTTAGTCAACGCTGAATGAAAAGGAGTGGACCTTCTGTATCTTTTCTTTTCCATCTTCAAAGACTCTCTCTCTCTCTCTCTTTTCTCTGTCATATGATGACCATTTGGTTCAGTCCTTTAAGCAAGTTATCGCCTTGTTTATTTTATTTTTTTTTTTTGTTTTGTTTTTTTTTCACGTTCTTAATGATGTAAAGTGGTCAATTTCGTCTTCAGGCAAGCAAAGATTCGAGAGCGTTGCAGTATGCCAGAGCTGTAATGTCGATTGTAAAAGTTTAGGATTATGGTGGAGCAAGTTTCACGCCTAACGTGATCATTTCATACTCGTAATGTGAGCGCTGAAGTAAGGCTTCTTATTTCAACCATAATACTTTACATTAAGGTTCCCTTAACTAACGGTATTTATCGTATTAGTTACCATTAAAAAGTGGAAACTTTTTAATTAATAAACTGTAATAAAAGTAATGTTAAGAAAGCTCAGTGGTTAAGATGTTAAACTATTGGTCAGAAGGTCAGGAGTTCAAATCCAAGCATCCCTGGGCCCTTGAGCAAGGCCCTAAACCCTCAACTGCTCAGCTGTAAGTCACTCTGGATAAAGGCATCTGCCAAATACCATAAATGTAGTTTAAATGTTAGTGAAATCTGAATGCATATGCTGCAACATATGTTTATTAAATCCAAAAACGAAATGACGTCATGGTCCTAAGTGATGCTGTTATAGGAAAATAATCAACAACCAGCTGGTATGATGAAGTGGAGTTTCCACCCCAAGGCTGATTTTTTTTTTTTTTCCTACAACAGCACATTTTATTTCTCTTATACCGCAGCAATTTGCCGACAATTACAATTTGTTATTCATTAAAGAACAATACATCATATTTATTATCCATTTATTGTTCCATTTAAAGTTGTGGGATATCCATGAAACAGGATAAAAAGCCAAAGCCAAAGGCAGGTTTTTCATGTTACCGAGAAACCACAAAGTGTAAAATCCTGTATCTCATGGTGAAAAACTTGGGTGAAAGGTACAGCTCTACCTCTGACTCTTACACAGCACTGACACTGGAGACTCCTCCCACAAATGTTAAACCGACATCTCCTTGCAGAAAGTAGTGATTCATGGTAAATGAATCGATCCTAAACAGTGTTTGAAAGGATTTTCACCATTATAGCAGAGAGAATACCTACTACGTTTCTGCTAGAGAAGATTTGAATCCTTTTGAAGCCTCACCAGGAGGCTGAACCGATAAGCCAGTGTTTTCTGTGGAGGGATCTTTTATTTCAGTCATTAAATTCAGGACACACTTTTTCATTGATGTACAGCAGGGCAAGCCGTGCTGTTAGCCACCAGAAAGAATGACCTGTTGATCACAGATCTGTAACATCAGAATTTAATAAACTGCCCTTAAAGCTCTTCTGTAATTATTTTCCCCCCATTTCACTTGTCTACTTTAGCATTATTTGAAATTTCAAACTGTCTTTTAAACCCTAAAAAAAAAGTGTCTCAGTGGTCTCGCAATTTCCGTTCACTAACAACTCCCAACAGTGAGGCTGTTTTCAAGAGCATTTTTCAAAGGCTTGGCTTCGAAGCACGACAGCTTGTTCACCATCTTTCTGTAGCTCTTTATTTTCCCTTTCCTCTCCAAGCTTTTTGAAAGCACGCACCGTATGGACACACAGATGAAAGGCATGCGGCAGAGCATGAAAATGACTTAATTAGCGCTAATCGCTTTTGATGGAACACATTTCCACTATTTGCCTCAATTAGGTATGGTTAATTTCTTTTTTTTTTTTTTTCCTGGCAACTGTAGAGCAATCTGTGGCAGGTGGGATTATTGACATGTTGTGTGTGTGTGTGTCTCAAGATGAAGGCCTTCGATTGTTCCCTAAAGATGGTGCTAAGCATGTGGTTGATAGCTCTTGGGGTGAGTTCACTGTGACACTGGTGTTTCAAGCTGATCTTGTGTAAAAATCTTGTGTAAAAATTTTAACAAAAGTGTTTGAGTTCTGTCGGATATTACATGAATGAAGTGCAAATGCTAACTCTTTATTGTAATCTTAACTGTTCATAACATTCCAATCAAATTAGCTCATGCTAACTCGTGTGAGGAGTCAAAAGAATACTTCACCCCGAGCCTACATGCACAACATATTTAAGATGTTTGTGACCTGTTTAGGAATTCTGGTGCTAATTTGTTGGTTGACGTTGTATTTTTGTTATTCCTGTGAGAAGTTAGCATTTGCCTGCTACACTGACATCATGGAGCACGTTGTTATTGCTAGCGCAGTTACAAAGGAATTTAATAGGAGAAGACATTTCAGCGATCTCTCACATAGGGTATGAGAGTTAGGTTTCAGTGTTAGCTTCTAAAGACAAGAGAGCAAGATCAACATCTCAACATCATATTAATGACAAATCCAGTGTACGTGTAGTGCAGAATCTGCAAATTTGCATGCCGTGATAGCGCTTGAGGCATAAAATAAAATATGGACTCTTTTTTTTAAACCATGAAGGAAGAACACCTACACTGATGCTAGCGTCTGTAAGTAGCCGCAGTGTGACGAGAGGAGACGAGCATAGGGCACTGTAACCCAGGGTCATTATAGGCTTCCAGTGAAATACATACTCAGTCAATGTCGTTACCGAAATAGTGAATCGATAGTATTAACAAATCATTAATCCCCCCACTCAATTGAAAAGTGATGGTCATTCATGAGGCATCAATGTGATTTACAACAGCTATTCCTGCTCTGTCAAGTCCATTCACTATAAGGCCAGCAAATCAATGAGGGCAGTTACTAGTGCGACCATTCTTCACATTTATCCTCAATAAATGTTTTAAAGACAGGGAGTGCAGAGATGCACAAATATTTAAAAAAAATAAATAAATCAGATACTCAAAAATTATTCAACACCAGATTGTGAATAAATGAATAACGACTGGGTCAGTTTGTAGGAAACGCCTCACTCTGTCCCCTTGAAAATCACCTCGTTTGCAGTGTCTCATTGTTATGTTTGACTATGAATCATCAGAAATAATACAAGATTGGTGTCACACAAACATCTGTACTGTTTCATGTGAAAAAAAAAATGCTAAGGTTAATTCAATTCATTTTTATTTGTATAGCGCTTTTTTACAAAGGTCATTGTCTCAAAGCAGCTTTACACAGGTTAAGATTAAGATTAGAGGCTGATTTAGCCTTTGCGTCTTTTCCTCCAACTTCATTCACATAAAATCTAACAAATTACACCCTCATTTGTGTGGCACTTGGTGAACTTTTGACATTACCTTCTATATAGAGTTGAACTGAAATATTGTTCTCTTTTCAATATACAGTATCTCAGCCAGAGGTAAAGTTCTAGCATTGGACCTGCGAACGTGTAAAGGGATAAAATCACGTTTAACAATGAATTTCTGACTGTGGCACAGGAACATCATGGACATTTTGCCAGCTGGTGTCTGATTAGACTCCTGTCCATTTTGCTACAGCATACAGCTTTCCTCCAGCTTGATCAAAGGGTGACATTCACTGTGAGAGAAAATCGCATTTAGCTCGAGAGGTTTTAGTCGTCTTTAGGCAGACTGATTGTTTTACCTTTCTTGAACAGGCTCTTTACGCAACATTATCTTTGCTGGAAGCTGAGGTGTATTCAATAATCCAATTTCAGTCAAAACCTGATTTATCGTCACTTTTTGGCCGTTTGCCAGAATTCAGCCACGGCGAAGTCTGACAGGTTTTCCCAGATGTACACGCATTCCCTCATAGTTTGTTCAAATTTCAGGTTGAATTGTTTATGCATTATTTACATTCAAATTCCAGCTTCACCAGAACTCGAGTACTTTTCCAGAAGTATGCAGCCTGCTACAAACCAGATTTTTCCAGATAACTCTACATAAGATAAAATACTGTATGTGCAATTTCTCTTCCAGAATTTATATTGGATCTCTATTTCTCTCTATAGTTCTATATGATAATCCAAATGCATCATCGTTTGAAGCGCATTACTCTTTCATGCATTCATTCAGCTTCAGTAAATATTTTATTCCCTGGCCAGGGTCGTGGTGTATCCAGAGCCTTTCCGGGGAGTGCTGCATGTGTATGTATGATGGGAATACACCCTGGATGAGACACAAGTTTATCCCACAATCCTTCTCTGGATTGAACCAGAGACCCCGGAGCTGTGAGGTGACAATGCTGTGAAGATCATTTAGTTACTGTTGAATTATAACCACTTCTTCTAGGATTAATTTAAAAAATGTAAAAATATCTGGACTTTGTTGCAATCTTAGATTGGCTTCCCATGTACATTCTTGATTTTTGTCTAGTTTACTATTTAGGCGTAAGACATTACTACTTCTTCTAGTGAATTTTACAGCAATGTTGTTGTTGTTGTTGTTGTTTTCAAAATATGAACAGAACCTACATTTACATTGACCCACCACATTGTTTAACTCCAGGCAGATGAGCCAGAAACAAAATGCCTGGAATTTACCCGATAGCTTCAGGTAAAATGTAAAACTCTTCCTATAAGCAAGCTTCAATATTTAAATATTTAATCTCCGCCTCACTGTCTGGAACGGAGGCCTGGTTGGAGACCGATGTCTGAGCAAGGGTCGCGGCCTGCATCCTCCCTTATTGATCACTTTACATGCACGGAAGAGGACAAAAAAAAAAAACGAGGGCAGATGGAGTCACAGGCCAGTGAATTACAGGACATCAGCCATGTTTCATAGCTTGTTTGCGCTGCAGAAAAGACAATTCCCTTATGCTAATGTTAGTACAACATGAATTTCCCTCAAGGCTACACGGCAGCTTTTTAGTTTTATTACCTGAGTGCTCCGGGGGGCCCAAAGGCTAAGGCGGAGAGTCATTTGCAGGTGGGCGCACTGAATATATTGCCTCGTAAAAGTCAGTCTGCCATGCCTGCATAAGCGCAATTACAAATGGCATTATGTAAACTGATGTGTGTCCCTAAAGTAATGGCATTACCTTTTACTTTCCCCTTATAATGCTTGCTGCACAACTCAGATAGTGTGGCCTTACCACCAAACTGATCGTCCAGCCATGGCAAATCTTGCCATTTCTTTACACACTCATGTATAACGCAGAACAAGGTACTCAGTAACATACGATACCCATTGTATCCAGCAATGTTTAGCTGTAGTCTCCATTGTTCAAACTGTGAACGCATGTGTATTGAAATCTACTGCTAATTAAGCATGCTCACACACACACACACACACACACACACACACACACACACACACACAGACAACCACACCAAAGATGAGATGGCCTTAAGCCACGCAGGATGTATAGGACAGCTCTGTGTCAATACAGGGGACAGTGTGTGCTGAATAAGCGTTACATCGTGTGAGCGGAATAACTCAAACAAGAGAAAAAGACACCAACTTGCAAATGTGTGTCACTGTTTAATATCTACATTATACACTGTTGTGTATAATATCTGTAATTCTACAAAGCTAACACACAGTTAACACACAGAGATGCATTCTTTTCTCCTGGCTTCTGACCAAACATCCTCTTATTCATCACACCGTTTCATCCATTTGCACTCTCTGTTTCCCCCTTTCAGCACTCGTTTACGTCCAGCTTGGCCACCGTGCGTTTGAAATTAATTAGCGCCCTGCGTAGTATTGAGTAACTCTCAGGGTTTGGCTGGAAAACTGATGAAATATCAGGTGGGCTGCCGAGGGCCAAGATATAAGTATGTGGAGAGGGTCAGAGGTTAATCCTCATTGATTTTTCTCTGTCTACATGCAAGGGCTGTTAAAACAGCGAGTGTGAGAGCATCTACTCGACTCAAAGACTTTTAGAAACCTGTAAGTATACACAAAGTGTGGCACAATCATCTTTAAAAGGGGTATAAGCATCTAAGGTTGCGAGTCACATTATTTAAAATCTCCAAATAAATGAGCTGCACCAATCCATCCAGTCACGAGGTCTCATCGATGGCATAACAGCAACGATGAGGGGCAAAAACTTTTACACACAGACACACTTACCTAGAGATAGACCTAGATAGACATGATTTCCTCCTCAGCCCCAGCCTCGCTTCTCATTTCTTTATACCATTTTGTGTATTTTACGTACAAGCGTCGGTGGTGCTATTGTGCTCGGTTCCACAAAAATCCGAAATGTTCCGCTTTGAAATATTTGTTAAAAGCACCCTGGTGAATACAGAAGTAAGGACACTGTAGTTCAGTGAAAAGTTACAATTAGTAGTTTCTTTAAAGTTGCATGTATTTAAGGTCCCAAGACTTGTTTCATGTCCTTCCAAAAATTGTATTGGTCTCTCATTCTTTCTCATTTCTTTCGCTTTTTCCCACATATGAAAAGGAGCGCACTGAGGAAGAGAAGGACAAGCCTACCCACCGATGAGCGCTTGTGTGTTTTATTGATAGGGCGTGATGGAAAATGCCAGCGTGCTATGGATTCTCCTCATGAGAAAATTCAATAGGAACCTTGTGAGATAAAGCTCCCTCGCGAGCGAACGGAAACAGTGATCAATGAGCAGCAATCAGGCCATCGATCAGTCATCATATCATTGGCCTAATCTAAACAAGTGATATCTAATCAACAAAATAGCTCCGCGCTAACAGGTGGCTCATGTGGGGTGGAAAATGAGTGACTTTACCACACCTGACATGCATTTATTAAGTGTCACGCTGCTCAAGAAGACAAAAGACTTTGCACAATATATCCATTACATTTAGAAACCGGATCATAAATGTAAATATGTTAGCATGAAAAAGAAATGATTGCTACATATAATGAATGCACAAGAGGCAGCATTTTTCGCCGACCGCTATTATATGCAAAGTGCTCCGAGGCAAAAATAATTTAGCAAATTAATTTTCATGCCTGCTCTCTCTGTTTACCTCCTTCTTTGGTTTTTGCACTTCTCTTAATCCCATCATGCAGGGCAATAAAGGTATGCAACATGAGCACATTTAATTTCCCCCCATTAGTCCTGGGCAAGCCCAGAGGTGTGCTTTAATAAGGATCAATGGCACTTTATGTGGGACAGGACCTACTTCACTGCATGCAAATTAAACCCCAACACTTAAAGAAAAAAAAGCACTGGATTTAATTAAAAAGAAAACGTAGGTCCGCGGGCTCTGGAAATTCAATTAGAGGGTTTATGCAAAGGACGGCTTGCCTTTTTTGTGTTGCCTTTACTGTTTGTGTAATGGGGTTTTCATATTAAAAATCAATAAGCAGTCTGAATTGGAAGAATCACTGATCTTTATGCATGTGTTTGAATCAATTTGAGGACTAGTCCATCAGCCCTGCTGTTGCAAAGATGAGTGCTGGGGAAGAGGGCCATCATACTGATATGAAATGGCAGTTCTCAATGAGCAAATTTGGCATGTCGAAGATAAAGAATGGATGCTTTCACGGAACAGCTTGTTCATAGCACGACTCAAATGATCCTCACTGTTAGTTATGATGACTGTTTCTCCGACAATGTAGTGCATCAATGGTAGGGTCATTATTCAGGAGAAATGCTCCTGTCTGATAGAATAAGCAATGGCGATGAGTGAATAATTCGAGCTCAGTTAGCCTCTTTGATAATGTAACGTGTGGTGAGATGCAGGTGGAGGTACATAACTCAGTACGTGCTTTATTAGGGCAAATCCAAGAATCGTAACCATAGTTCGTATCAGATAAAACACAGGCGGTTATATGAGGATAATCCATGTTCGAAAACAAGGGAAACAGGCGAGGGTCAAAATCAGGAAGTACAATGAGACGCAGGACGCTTTATAACAATATACTGAAACAACAGAGTGCATGTAACATGCAGTTACAATGCAAGATGCAAGTGCATAAACTCAGTGTAGCATTTATTATTATTATTATTATTATTATTATTATTATTATTATTATTATTATAGGTCCGTAGCAAGTGTCAAAGCACAGGCAGACAGCAACAAACCAGGATAAGGCAAGGGTCCAAACCAGGAATAACAACTACAGACAAGGAAACAGGGAACATGAAAAACTAAGGCTCAGAAATGCACTTTAACAATGAACTTCACAAGACTTCGCAAACATAGAAAGGAATATAAGGGTATAAATACACAAATTAATCTAGGGCTGAACTCAGGACAGGTTCAGACACTAGGTAAGAGACCAATGACGAGACAGGTTGGAGACAGGGTCAAAATACAGGCACATGGCAATGTAAACAAAAAGCACATGTCACGAATTCAAAACGAAACATGAAAGAGGTGCGAATTTGTGACAGTATACATAAACAAATTAGTCGAGGGCTGACACAGAACAGGTGGCCACAGACGGATAACAAAACAATGACGGGACAGGGTCTAATCTAGAACAGAAAATAAAACAAATGACATTTGTCATACAAAATGGGTAACTGTGACATGAATTCAGAAGAACCCAAGGAACATTTCTGGGTGTGTTCTGTTCTATTGCGAGATGCCCCTCAGCAGTGAGTCTTGATTTTTCTCTCCAAACATCCATTCAGCTCTGGTATCGACTCATGAGCGCTCTTAACTAAATTCAATTCCACAGTAAACCATCTACACTATGCTACAGGGTTAAACAGCGTTGGTCTTTATGCTGGAACACCAGCCCTGCAGTGCTGTGTGTTTTAGCCTAATAAAAAAAGGTATCTGTATAGAGAATAATCCCTATAACAGGATTGAAATGGGACACTCTTATCAATATGAGCAAATTGGATTTCTAGTTCTTCTCCACCTATGTTTTTTTTTAAAGCCCAGTTTCTAAAACAGCTGTCAAAGCTAAAGTAAGAACAGTTGGAGGGGTTGGTATCAGTCTTCTGCAGCAATCAGATTAAAAGATTTAATCTTCTCTAAAGTTTTTCTGCAGTTTTGCATTAACATGCAGCATGTTGCTGGTAAACAGGGAGCTTCTGTCCACTGAGCTCCTGGCTTCACCACCACAGACCGGTACAGTGACTTTAACACTGTTGCTGCTGAACAAATCCATTTGTCATATCATGATCTTTTTCCATCACCCGTGAATAATGCTGCATTCACAACAACTGGGAACTCGGAATATTCTGTCTCGGGAACTACTCCCTACCCTCCGTCTTCTGTCGAGTTGGAAAGCCGGATCTTTCCTACTGGGAAGTCGGAAACCTCCCAGTTCCCACTTGGTCATGAATGCAGCATAAGATTTACATTTACATTTATGACATTTACAGAAGTGATTTGAAGTCTCTATCAATAAATACATCCTCAAGCTGGTTCAGTAGGTCAGCGACTAAGAGTACTATCAGTCTAAAACCCTGTCGGGTTTTAAGAGCTGAGTATAGTACGCAAGAAAACCAACAAGATATGGATTCATTTTTAATAATAACAAAGTTATTATAAACTGGTTAAGATCCCAAGATCCCACCACGGGCAAGGTCTCATCCCTCACCTAAACAGTCTCATCTGCCACTCTTTTCTGAAAAAGAACCACAGCGTCAGCCCTGGAGGTGCTGATTTTTAACAAACGTTATGTTGTCATGCAAAATGTAACAGAAAGCTGCAATTTCAAGTTCAAAGCTCTATATGTCTTTGGACACACTTCGCTAAAGAGAAAGTGAACTGAGAACCATTCATTAGCTACGCTATCATTTATCCTCTGAGTCAAGCTCTTGTCACAAAAGAGTGCCGTGAACCAAAGAGCAAGCGAGGACTAAAATGACCTGCTGTATGAAAGGTGAGACAGGACAGCCTATTCACATCCTGCGCTCTCTAAAAATAACCTAATGCACAGGATTAGCATCAGAACAGGAAGCAGACAGAAAAAAGGCAGTCATCGCTGTGTGCAGACGTCATCTTATCCGCCTGACGCGTTATCTGCTTCAAGCCCAGACTCATTCACAAAACTCAATCCACCCATCAATCCGTCTGTTCAAGTGCAATTCATAGTGCATAGTGCGGTTTCTGTTCCACTGCTGACATTCAAAGGGGATTTATCAAAAACGTACAGAAAAGACAGGACTTCTTTGTGTGTGCTTGTGCGTTAAACATGGAGGTAAATAAGAGAGTACACTCATGTTGATTTGTGCTTTTAAGGGAGAGCTCTTAAAGGCTCAACAGAGGGTTTCAAGTAGAACCCACTCTGGGAGGCGAAGAACCAGTTGCTCTAGGGGTATTTCACAATTTCTACACTTGAGTTAAGTTAAGCATGAGTAGTGAGGATTTAATAGTGAAATTACACACACTGGTATTCAGATCTAACTACAGACTTAAGCTCTACTAAACTAAAGTTGCGTGAGATTTGTGTACATGTGGCAGAATTTGTCTAGAACAGAGGTCATTTATACACAGTGCTGAACCTGGTTTTGAACCAGTTTTTCTTGTGTGACATCAGCTTGAATAAGGAGCATTATTAAATCCAGAACCACAGTCTGACAATGTTTGATCTAACCTCACTATGTCATGCTTAAATGTTTCACTCAAAAACACCTATGGAATACCATTCAAGGCCAATATTAAAATCAATTTATCATCTTATGGCTTCATTAACTGTCAGTGCACATATAAAAAAAAATAAAATGCAAAATAATGTCATGTGCTGGATCAAGTGCTAGATTAGAAGCTTTCATATAATGACGGTGGAAGCCATATTGTTAAAATAAATCTGATAATTACCATTAGGACTATTCACACAGAAATATACACTAATAGCAGTATACTAGACACTGTTTTGTTAAGTCCGCTGACAGTTTTTCTGTCTCACGATTTTTGTGTTTAACGAAAAACCCCATCTCAGACGCTTCTACTCAAGAAAAATCTGGCAACCCTGGAGGCATGAAGTACAGACAGGAAATTTAATCATAATCATCAGCATATGCATAACCCCAGTCTGAATACAAGGACCATTCCCAGTGTTCATATTAATGTGACTATTGGACTTTGTCAACGAATAGCAGCAACAATTCAAATCTAACATAGTAATATTGGAATCAACATAGAGATCTCCAGCCCGAGTTTACAGAATGCCACAAGGTGGTGTTTAAGGTACTCTGTCTGCACAACTTCTATTTGGGCCTAATCACCAATTATGACTCCATTAGATAGAGCTGGCAGCTCATTTGCTCTAGAGGCAGTGTGGATGCCCTGGGGCACCAAACCTTTGGCTCACTAGCGTTCAGCCTCACTGCTCACACCTCCGTGGCGCCATCATCCTTCATCTCACTAAACCTAGCCACGAGAGTCTCATTTGCACAAAAACCAGCATCTTACCCCTGTAGCTACAGAGCCCTTGCCCAAGATGGCAGCCTTGACACCAAGACGCTCTGAACACGGGATGCGTAAATGATGAGTCTGTTGACCGAGATGTTCGACAGTTCATTAAACGTTTGTCTCTGCAGTAAGCAGAGCCCAGACGGCAAAGTGCAGACCTTGTTAGCTGAACTGGAAAATATCCATCAGGGGGTGAATGCCTTTGCTGCTGAGAAGATGTGTGTGTGTGTGTGTGTGTGTGTGTGTGATCCTCTCAAACATAGGCTTAGTATTGCCCCTTCAAATGTCTGATTTATATCCCCAATGCTCAGAGGAACTTGTTATAATCCATTCCTTCACCTCTTCTTAATAAGACCAGATTGCTTGGTCTTGGTCAAAAGTTCATGGTATGCATGTGTAGCCAGGTGCTGAAAACATAAGGAATAACAAAGCCATAAGACCAGGTGGAGGATTAAAACAACATCTGCCTCAATTAGCAAAACAAACCAGATGTCATCTTATTTGCCTGATGCATTATCTGCTTCAGGCCCAGACTCATTCACAAAACCCAATCCATCCATCTATCTCTCTATCCAAGTGCAATTCATAGTGCATAATGAGGTTCCTGTTCCGCAGCTGACATTCAAAGAGGATGTATGAAAATGGTACAGAAAAATCGGAGAAGAGATTTTGCGCTTGAATGTTAAAGATGGAGGTAAACAGAGCCAGATCTCGAGAACACTAGGCATAAGGCTTTTGGACAGAAGGAGGAAACTGGAGAACATGGACACCAGAAGAACAGGCACACAGGCAGTAACGCAAGATCAGGGTCAAAACCTGGAGCTGTCTCGCTAACCACTAATTAACTTTTAGCATACATACATCACAATAACTCAAAGATACAACATGCTTCTTCACAATTATTCATTATAATGCATGCTAATAACGCTTCTTCTATCAAACACTAGCATTTGGTATACACCTTATAATCAAAATCCAGAAATTGAATTGTTAAGGAAACCATTCTTAAGCACATGCGTGAAATCTATAAGTATGTGTGTGTGTGTGTGTGTGTACATTTTCTTCTTGCATCTGGACCTCTTTCAGTTCACAGTTCATTTGCTTCTGCAGCTCTGGTTAATCCCCATGAATCCCAGGAGTAAGTCCAACCAATTAAAACAACAGCATAATATTTTTCCTGCCACCAGTAAACAAGCTGATGTCACTCTTCTACACAGACACTTATTGTATTAAGCGACTGGATTATAAGGTTTCGCTAATGTTTATTCCATACAGCTATCTGAGGTTAAGGAAAAATGCATTTCGACTTACAGGACCAGGCAGGATATGAGAGTGGACATGGGTAGCAAATTGACTTGACATATTGCAGCAAATACAATAAACAAAAAGGTCTGCAGACTACATGTACGTATCCGTAGTACATATGTAGAGCTGCATGTTCCTGCCATAAGGCTAATGAAATGTGACGCCTGAGGGAAACATTTGAGATTTCAGATATACTGTGTGCGTTGAGGTTTGTTCCTTTGCACTATTTATGATGCTATGGGTTTTTTTTTCAGAGGTTAATGGATGTTTATTACCGTATGTCACATCCAGGCTGCTGGTTTTCTGACCTTGGGTTAGGAGTCCAGACTGGGTGGTGACCGTGGAGATGTGCCAGGGGATCTCCAGGCCAGCGTCTGGGTGACCAGGCTCAGCCACAGGTGCAGTGTGTAGCTCTTCCCACACTACAAGACTAAAAACAGTCGCTGAGCCCAGTATGAACCAGTCAGCGAAAGTTCTCCGTCTTAATGTTCTCGTCACCGGGTTCCCACAGAAAGAGGAAGACCATGGGGTTTAATATTTTATTAAACACAACTTCACGAAATTGTTATTTTTCCCAAGCTGAAAAGTCATGGTTCTAAAAGTGGTGATTCAGGGAAATTCCCAGGGAACCATGAAGTATAACCTGGGGGTTGTTTGTCTTTCTTTCCTTCTTTCTATAATTCATGCTTTCATTTATTATCTGTTATTTTACAAAAGCAGTTTTGGAATTTTTCATAAATCTGGATTGCAACTGCAATCTTGTAGCCAGATCTCAACTGTGGAACTCAGAACTCCCTTTTTGGATCACTAGATTACATTTCTCAAACAACAAACTACACTTTTTGATTACAGAGATTACATATCTGTAACACTAGATTACATTTTTAGAACACTAGATTGATTAGGTTTTTGGAGGTTTTTGGATAGATTACTAGCATTAATAGTATTAAAACTTGAGACTTAAATTTTTAAGGAGCTTTAGACTACATTTTGGAACCTACCTTATGTTTCTGGAACAAGAGTTTACTTTTTCGAGAAAAAAAAAAAAAAAAAAAAAAAA
>CM040980.1:27739360-27831960 GCA_022985145.1 Pangasius djambal | reverse complement strand
TCTGTAATCCATGAGTTTTACTGCAGTAAGAACTAAAAAAAAAAATAATTAAACTTTTGTTTTGATGAATGTGTTTTGACACGAGGGTAAGATGGTAAAATAGGAAGAATAATAGTAAGACATGAACGTACTAATAAAGCATGCATGTGTAGGAGTTTTGTGTCCATTTCCGTGAAAAATATATAATTTTATAAAGCTAGTAATTGTGATATATTTTAAAATAAATGCTACAGTTGTGTTGATATAAAGTGAAAACAGATGGGTAAAATGGGAGGTCCATTTCTAGGTAGTGAACAGAACCTGAGAGTTAATAAGTTACAGAGAAAGAGAAGAAGAAAGAAATATGTAGCACTGTGTGGAAACACTCCTGCCAAACTGAGAGGGACTCGGGCTCAGGTTCCCCACGCTGGTGCTTTCTTTGGAGTTCCACCAAAGCTTTAACTGCACTGTCTTTTCACAGAGCCTAGCCCTCCTGCTTCCTGTTTCTCTGGTAGGCCTTGGCGTTGCCTCACTCACCTTTTTTTTTCATTCCTTCACTTTTTCACTCCTTTTTTCCCTCTTGTCTGAGGAGACTTTCCTTGATAGCTCAGGTAAATAAGCCAAGCAGCTGAGCAAACAGAACCGAGCAGCTCAGTGAGCGTGTAGAGAAACGGCAAGAGAAGGAAAGAGGAATCAAAGCGGAGGGGGAAAAATCGATCCAAACAGCAGGGGAGAGGGGTTTTGTGGGAGAGTGCGAGGACGTAGGTTAGGACTGACAGGTTCCTGAGTTGGCCCCGGAGCTGCGTTTGACTGACACGTGCTTGGACCTTGTAGATATGATTCGTGATGATGCAGAGAGTGCCAAATAAAAATGAGAAAACGTCTCCACGACTCTTCCAAAGCTGAGAAGTCTGAGTGCCTGCAATCATTATTCAATAATACAAAAGCCTGGCTCTAATTAAGTAAGCAATAAAACAGGACAATAATCAACAATGGGATGGCATGATGAATCATTTTTATTAGTTTATAGTTACATTTAATGTTGTGGAACGTCTACGAAACAAATGAGCAACTATAATAAGTCGTTCCATCACCAGCCTCTCTTTTTTTTCTCTTTTGAAATTAATAAAACAAAAAATGCACTTTGTAATATTACCGAGAAACCACAAAGCATAAACCTTTCTGTAAAAAGTTCCAACTTTACGACTGACTGTTACAAAGCACTGACACTGGAGACTCCTTCCATAAATGTTAAATAGCCATCTCCTTACAGAAGACTTCACCATATCCATAAATGTACACTTTTGTAACATTTTTTAAAAAATAATTTATTTTTAGTGTAGATTATGTAGAGCATCAGCAGTACAAGTCCATGTGAATGAGCTGTTACTATAGAAACGCTGATATAACATCAATATAAACCTGTGATTTGCAGCTCCACTACTGTCGGAACTGCTGTTATGGAAAATTAATCAACACTTTCTGACCAAACAGAATCTAGAATTCAACAACGCTGTGGTATAATGTCGGTTTTTACCACCCACGCTCCCAGAAACCATGTTTTCTAAATGTTTCCTAAAATTCTGAAAACATCTTCTGGTGCAAATTGAGATGTGACAGTGTGAAAATGTTTCGAGCACTGTGTCTACATCTTTACCCTCCAGATGTTTCCGGGTTCATGATTCTTCCTACTCATTCATCAATGCAGTGTCCCTCCTGCTCAGCCTCCGCCTCATCATTCTCCCTCCTTCTCCTGTCCTAAGGTGAACGGACCTGTCCCATCTATCAGTGGAGGTGCAAGATGAGACCATGGGGCCCTGTGATACATCACCTCTTCTTCTTCTTCTTCTTCTTCTTCTTCTTCTTCTTCTTCTTCTTCTTCTTCCTGACCAGCATGGAGTGAGCAATCTGGAATGGACACATGTTGGGAAACATGTAACCAAATATCCTCTTCATTTCCCAGAGCCCTGACCTTCATCTGGGAGTGATATAGATCATGAGGGGTAGAAAATGAAGAGTAAAAGGTAAAGTGAGAGGAGATAGAGTGAGACGTGTGGCGTGGTAAGAGCTCATTGTTGATATCCACAATGATATTAATCCAAATCAAATGGTAACCGAATACAGGGGCAACATGGTTTGAAATGTTACTTACTGGATTGCAGGAAAATATCTGACTCATATCCATGTCAACATATTTCAGAATAAGGCACCAGACAGTCAGTTACTCCACATTATATCATTTCTAATGTTCTGCACATGCAATGAAAATGCTTCCTGCACACTCCAGGTTTTCGTCAGTATTAATGCTTGGCAAAGGCAGGAAGGCCATTCAGGGGTTACCGCATGGTCAATCCTCCTGTGATATCTCATCTGATTTAATCAATCTCCACTCAATCCTCGGCCAAAATCAATCTCCCTCCACTGGCGTAGCCGGCATGGGATGCTTGGTTAAGCCGCAGGGACGCAAGCAGGGCTGGCCCATGCCCGCTGAGCGGTGGAGCAGTCCAGCCAAACACACACCCTCAGAGATGGAGGCCTCCACCACACTCCGCCTCTGGATAAATGATGTTGATGAGCTCATCAATCAACGCTGGGCTTGTCTTCAGCTTCCCTCCCTCCTCTGTTGATTTGGTAACGGACCTCTGGGAAGGGAATTGTGGAATGTGGCTCTTTGCCCCAAATGGTGTGTAATTTCTCTGAAGGGTGTTTGCCTTTTGTTTAGTGTGCACTCTCACTGTGAGGTCCCTTATGGTTGCCCAATTTGGATGGATAAAACCTAAAATTAGTATAAGTGCTAATCTTATTTGATAAGCTTTAATATTTCTCCCTCCAGGCTAAGATGCAGTTCGGGCTCACTTTAAGAGGAGTAGGTACCACCTGAGAAAATAACGCTACACTAAATGAGTGCTTTAAGAGGTCTGTAAGTGGCTACACTAGCATGGTCCATCTACACCCAGCTATGAGAAACCTCCTCCCATGGCTTTCCCTTCTCATGCTGGGACCTACATGAACTGAAATGAAATGAATTTTTTTTTTATACCTCCAAAATTTGCTCCATCAAGCAACAATACTAATCCTCATTTTGGTCATTAACATGAAATATTTTAGACCGGAATCTTAATTTCTTTATACCTTTTTCTTCAGGTATAAGGTTTTATCATCATGATATTCCTACACATGGACAATTCATTTATAATTATTATTTTTAATATACAGTAAGTGTCTTTTAGAAAAAGTCGATTCATATGCTATTTTAAGCAAGAATCTAAATATGTTTTTGCTTAATTTATGCATGAAATGGTTAAGTTGTCCTGCTGGCTGTTTTAGATTTCCTTTCACACTTTATTCATCCTTTCTTCATTTCTGATAGAGGATAGAAAAAGATAGTAGTCTGCAAATGTGGCCTTGAATAGTCTTTATACAGGAAGAGGTATTAGGTAACGGTCGTTTTACAAGATGAGTGCTGAGAAGAATAGTCTTAGCTTTAATATTTAATATTGTGACTGTGGTCACACTGGTACTGGGCTGTATTCCAAGTCACACTAGCAGCTCTATGAAGAAACAATAAAAGGAGACAAAGATCATTCAGGAAATATCATCGAGCTTTAAATGATCATGTAGCAGTGTTAGGCGTTGTGCTATCGAACGGGGAGCCTCAGAAGCTGGACTTCTTGTTGTTGGTAGAGAAACTGATAGTTTTTGTCACTCAGCTTGAGCAAGAACTTCCTACTTTCCCAAGAAGATGCTACTGGACTGAAATTTCAAATGACCAGTCATAAGCTGTTGCTTTTAGATTTCATATGGAAGAAAGCATTTTGGAAAATGGTACAAAAACAAGGAAACAGTATAGAAAATGCTTTTAGTGCTTTTAACACACAAAGTAGCTTTACAGAAATCTGGATGAAGATTTAGATCCATAATGTACAAGCCAGTGGTGAGAGTGGTGAAGAACAAATCCCTGAGACGACATGAGGAAGAAACCTCGAGAGGAACTAGACTTGAAAGGGAACTTGTTATCTCCTAAATGACACTGAATAGTGGGATTAGAAATCATTACAGTATACAGATGTAGAAGAGAACAGAGATACAGTAAGTGCATTTACAGGATGTTCACTATGAGCAGATTGTGAATAAGAGTTCTGGGAGAGTCTTTAAGATTACAGCAGAAGCTCTTGGGTACAAATCTACAGTATCCACATGAGATTAAACACTGAAGTAAGGGTGAAGCTTTGTCATAAAAAGCAAAAATGTCTGTTTGCTTTTTAGTAACTACATGTGGTGCGCATGTGGTGCAATGGTAAACAGAAAAAGGGATCGCAGTATTGTAGAGAAACTGGGATACTGATCGCAGTATTGTAGAGAAACTGGGATACTGATTGCAGTATTGTAGAGAAATTGGGATACTGATCAAAGTATTGTAGAGAAACTGGGATACTGATCGCAGTACTGTAGAGAAACTGGGATACCGATCGCAGTATTGTAGAGAAACTGGGATACTGATCGCAGTATTGTAGAGAAACTGGGATACTGATCGCAGTATTGTAGAGAAATTGGGATACTGATCAAAGTATTGTAGAGAAACTGGGATACTGATCGCAGTACTGTAGAGAAATTGGGATACTGATCAAAGTATTGTAGAGAAACTGGGATACTGATCGCAGTACTGTAGAGAAACTGGGATACCGATCGCAGTATTGTAGAGAAATTGGGATACCGATCGCAGTACTGTAGAGAAACTGGGACACTGATCACGATTACAGATACTGCCTTACTGTAGTTATCCATGTCTTTCCAAGAGACAATCATTGGCTGAGCTGTCTAACTAACGTCTAGTCGTTCGTAGAATTATCAACTATCCCAAACCTGATCTGTCGTTCTTGATCATTAGTAGGACACATGACCATAACATGTATGTAGGCCGAAATCTCAATGTGCTGGAATCTCAATAACTTACCTTAAACTCCTGAAATCGTTGCTTCTCTGACACGTCCTTATAAAGGTTGTATATAGTTTATTGATCTGCCTTTTAAACTTTGCTGATGCTTGGTTTCTGTTTGGTTTTCGGTGAGAGACAACAGAAAAATGCAAGCACTTCCTGGAGTGTCTTTATATATCTGGAGTTATTTCTACTGGCCATTTTATTGATAAAAAACATGGCATAATCTTTCCAGATGCATACAAGTGCAGTCCATAAAGATTACTGAAATGAATGGATTCGGATGGAACTAAAATCTCAGGGTTACTCTGGTAATAATTACATTACCTTCCTCCACATGTAAAACTTAAATATACATCAGGCGTTCTCTGGGCAAAGCCTCCAAAACAAACTCTGGGTACTGGACTTAGTCCTTTGTATAAAAGCCTTGAAATAAACCTTTGGGACATTGGATATCAGCTGCCAGATTGGCAGCAAGAGCTTGACGTACTACATGTGGTGTCAACTTTGTCATATGGTCAAATGACCTTGTGAGTGATCTTTCTTAAAGAATGTAACTAATAAATTATCATTTCGCTATGACACTCCCAGTGCCCCTGTATGATTGTATATTTAGCTGCTCTAGGCTGCTACATTCTCTACTAGACATTGGAACGTATGACTTGAAATGTTTCTGTAATATGCAAACAATTATGCAGAAATGTATGAGTGGAAAGGTATATGGGTGATTTTGCTGAAATATGATGTTCAGTTCTTTCTAAATGACACTGTCCAGCATGCTTTTAAAATGTGTTTTGGACTGGAAGCAGACATCTGGATGAGGTAGGTGTGTCCATGCAGCTGTGAGTGGATTAATGGAGTGCCTGTGTGGAGAACTCGTTTTGCAAGTGTGTGTGTGTGTGTTGTTTGAAGGCTATTGTCAGAAATGGTGACAAAGGAATATTTTAAGTACTTGGGGTTACAGGATAACCAAAGAAAGATTTGGTCTTTCAAGGCGCCCATCCAGCTGGAGTGCGTGTTCTGCCCTCAAGCAAGTTCCACCCTGAGCATCAGTTCTGTTACAAGAACTTGGGTAAAGTTCTCTAAGTGAAAGGCTTGATAACACTGTATTTTAGAAAAGGATATATTTTGGGGCTGATTTGGTCATTTAGGTCACAGAAAACACTTGTTTTTTCTATGACACTTGTTTAACTATTAATGTAAGTTGTGCCAGTTGCCATGAAGGGCTTACGGAGGTGTCATAGCCTTATGAAACCACGCTTAAGTACTGATTTTGTGTATAACTTGTTAACTGTTCATGTAGGTTTATGCCAATTGCTGTGAAGAGCTAATATAGGCATCATGTAACCTTGAAAAATCACCCATACGTTATGATATTGTGTGTAAAAGTGTTGCTGGTTATGTCAGTTTATGCCAATTAGCGTGAAGGGATTATGTAGGTGTCATGAAGTCTTATGAACATTGCCCTTAAGTGCTGACTTTGTCTATAACTGTTTAACTGTTTACTTTGGTTTATGGCAGTTGCCATGAAGGGCTTATGTAGGTGTCATGAAGCATGTGAAAATCATTCTGAAGTTCCTATAAGTTCTGGCGTTGTGTATAAATGTTTAACTGTTTATGTAGGTTTATGTGAGTTGCCATTAAGGGCTTGTGTAGGTGTAATGTAGGTGTCATGAAAACTGGCCTTAAGTACTTATTTAGTCTATAACTGTTTATGTAGGTTTATGCCTTTAGTCTTGAAGGGCTTATGTAGGTGTCTTGTAGCCTTACGAAAATTGCCATTAAGTACTGATTTTGTGTAGACCTATGCCAGTTGCCATGAAGGGCTTATGTATGCATCATGTAGCCTTATGAAAATTGCACTTAAATGCTTTACCTGTTTATGCCAGTTGCCATGAAAGGCTCATGTAGGTGTTAAGTAGCCTTATGAGCACTGGTCTAAAATACTGAAATGAATGCTGGATATGATCTTTTACTGTACTGGATTCGAGATGTTTCTCTCTGACATCCCAACACCACTGGAAAAGATCCACAGATTTAATTGAGTGCCCCACAAAAACCTTTATAATTTACCTAATTCAGCAGGACAATTTCTGAGGCAGAGCAGGAGATTATCTTCACGGCACATTACATAAAATCACATCCAATATCAGCGCTCAAGATCCAGCCAACCTCATTAGACACATATCCCTGTGATTTCTACCATAGAGCTCAGTGCCAAGAATTGTTCTTGGCAGTCGAGACAATTCCCTCTCGAAGGTGGAGATAAACAGAATTAAACTGAATCCGTAGAAATCGAGAGAAACTCTATCAAACATAATTACTCATTTGTAGCATGATATAGGTTCCTGTTGTGGGTCTTCGGAGGAGAACGGTACTCCAGCCTGCTGCCTTGTCTCTCTGTGGCTCCAGAACGCAAGCCAAAAAAACCCTGACTGCGTTTCCAAGATCATTCACGCAATTTGCGGCGTGACCTTGAGGGAGCTATGTTCACCTCTCTTTCCAGCTCCTTCCCTTCCTATGCTCTCCTCATGGGACTCGGCATGTGCACTCGGCGCCAAGCCACCATCAAGAAACATTCTTCACAGAGCAAGACATTTACAGCAATGGATGTGAAAGTCGGACTGACATTCATCATGTTCTGACTCTTCTTTTTCTCTAATTTCCTGTCATGCCCCCGTCCTCACCGTCCTTCTTTTTATAATCGAGCCATCCTGTTTTCTGTTCCAAGGCTGTGAACTGTAGTGTTACAGTCACAGGTTTTTTATCTAAAACCACCACTGATGATGTGTTCTGCAAAAGCAGTGTCTCGCATGTTTACAGAAATATTCTTACTCTGTTCTGATTGGTTAGAAGGTGTTGATTAGTTCTCTATAACAGCAGCGCTGACATAGTTCCCGCTGCAAGGTTTATATTACCGCACTCGTTCTCAATATGTTATTTCTGGAACCAACATTGCCCCCCCATACCACGAATCTAAAACTCAGGCAAGACTTCTGTAGATGGGACCGAAGCACAGAAGTAAATTTTGACCTTCATCAGTCAGCCTTTGATTAATAAATGGCAGAAAAATGAAATATGCCCTGGTAGTGCACTTTAAACAGAACATCCAGTGTTCTGTACACTTTATATTTCTTTGAGCGCTGCTGTTTTTCAGGCTTCTGGTCATCTTGGATGGAGAGCACATTCCTGACCGTGATGAAGGTCACAAGGGACCTCCACGTTCCAAGGGCAACAGGAACAGGGCAGGAACAGGTGTGGTGGAGAAGAGAGGTGAGAAGGCGAGCTAGGTGTTTAGCACACGTTTGGCTTCCTGCCAGCTCCATATGCTTCTTTCAGGAGAAGTGGAGAAACAGTGAACTTTTAGAGGTCTGCAGAAGTTCATGTTTTGCCCTTTTTACGTAGTTGTTTCAGATGTTAGGGTAATTTAAGGATGAGTCCATGATTAGGACGCCATTTACGTGCCATTTGTATTACATTCACAAATATTTTTGCTTGTAACTAAACTTCACCTTGAAAAACAGTAATTATCAAACTACTTCTAAAATCTCATTATTTTTGCATTGACGTGTGAATCAGTTTAACATCTCATGCTTGGAACATCTTTTTTCACAAGTTGTGGAAATGGAAAATGTACGTTTTAATTCATTCACTCAGCCCAGAACCCCAGGAAATACTGTATGTGGAATATTCCACAAGCCACATGTTCAACAGGAAGCTGCATCATCCAAGTTTCCTAAAGATCATGGGAAGAAGAAATCTAGTTCTTTATTTTCAGTGATTACTGTGATACTGACTGACTTTGAAAGTACAACCCTGTTACACAAATGAGAGATTGAGCATCAATTATTAATTAAAAACTATATGTTTAAGTAAATGGTTTCGAATGTCCTTAATGTCCTTAGCACAGACGCTACTTAACCATATTTTGTATATCTGCTAATTCTATGCTAAAAACCTTTCAAACTGTCATCCTTGTTACTCATTTAAGAACAAATTCAGCAAGGATTTGTAAAAAAAAAAATTAGATTATTGCATTTTTTCAATCCTTTAAAAGCCTGTTTTCTTAGATTCAGTTTAGAAAATGTATATTTTAAGAAAATAAACTTGAATTTTTTTTAACTAAATGGCACCACAGTTAAAACATCACTCTTAAAACATATTTGTGTCCGACTTTTTACCATGTGTAATTCATAATCCATCTTTTTAACTGTCTTGCAAGTGCAAAACCTACTTTAAAAACTTCATGGAATCCAAAATAAGTACTAAAGTCAATTTTCTCTGTATTTCCACACAGTTTCATAAACACATGGACGCTTTTTCTTTGGCAATATTTTACAAGTCTGGTAAGTGCATTAAGTGGTGTGGAGGCGTCCGAGCTATAGATAAACATGAGGAATTGGAAAATTAGAGAACGGAAAGACGAAATAAAGCACGATGACAAAATGATCAAGGAAGAGAGGAATCCTTGTGGACAGCTTTTATGTATCCTGAATTTCATATAACAGGCATTTAGGCTTGTCATGGCTTTTAACAACCGTTATTTGAAAGTGAAGGGAAAAAAAAAGGGGGCTTGGACAGGATCGCTGGCTTGTAGCTTCATCCCTGATCCTTCCATGGAACAAACTGCATTAATTAACAGCTTGTCTGTGCAGCGTACTTTCTGGCAGCCCTGTGGAGCTGAGTGAAAACCTTAACGAATGGTTTTAATAGCCAAGCCAAAGCTCATATTATCTTCTGTTTCCCGTCTGGTCTTCAGGGAGCGCTCAGCGTCACTACCACTGTGCAGATATGAGCAATTTGTATATGTTTCTGTTGGGAACCGTAACAACCACACTGGGAGAAATTATTTCGCATAATTACTAAAAGAGAAAGAAAAAAGGCAGACGTACTGGGTCGACCTCTTCAGGCCGCGTGGTACGCTGTGTGTTTAGAGGAAAAGTGATTGATTTGATCCATCCGAGTCCAAGCTTTAGTGGTCGCAGCCTGCCGTGAATTGTCTTCGAGGCAATTAAAAGTCGGCTAGCGAGGATTGCTTCGTTGAAAATTAAGTTCGGACATCATTTAGTTGGACAGAAGAAAGTGCAGGAAGCGCCGTTGCTTCTTAAGATAAGATATGATCGACTTCATTCTTCCTGAAGGAAATTCCTGTGCCTAAGACTATACAGATAACAATCAACATTTAATAATGCATAATTTGGTTAAAGTATAGACATAAACATATCTATAGATAGACATAAAATATGTTTATAATATAATATAAATATTCTTCATCAATAGAAATACTCATAACGCCATCTGCATGGCGCCATTCATAATATCATATGCATAACGACCTAGGAATCCACTCATTACCTGTTATAATGCATTCATACAGGATTATTCACATCGTTATAATATTTTATGAAGAGCCATTACGGTTTATAGAAGTGTTTATAATGCATTTATAAATTGTCGAAAGAATGCATTAGAAGCACTTTTAATAAGACATTATATCAATACCAAAGAATTGAAGCCCCAGTTTATACGTTTAGCAACTCTTTCTATGATCATTTCATGTCATAAATCATTCATTGTACACAGTGTTATAACTGTTTAGTAGTATATTTATTATGCATTTTGAATTGTTAACATGACCATATGACCAAAGAAACCAAGCGCTGGGGCAGAATTTCTTAAGTACTGCTAAAACGTGTTACGAACACTGCTTAAAATGCATTCTGTCAGCAGTTTATACATGCATTATTAACATTGCTATAAACTGTAATGCCTTTATAAATAATTATAACAATGTGAATAATGCCTTATGAATGCATTATAACAGGTATACATATGGCCTTCATAGGAAATTTTACCATAAGTTCTTGGTTTCTTTGGTGAAGGTGCTATAATATGTTATGAGGACTACTTATAATCCATCGTGTTAACAATTCATAATGTATAATGAATATTGCTATAAGGTGCAATGCATTTTTATATATATATAGTTATAACAATGTGTATAATACTCTATGGATGCTTTATAACATGATATAGTTCTTTATAATTATGACCTTCATAGAACGTGTCATTTTATTCTCTTTTTTCTCAAACTCCCAGCGCATGTTTCGCATGTTATCCCTAAAAGGTTCTGCTGCCTGCTTTTTCTTTTTTTATCACAGCAGTGCAAGCCGGTTGAACTTTTCAAACGTTAAGTGATTTTTTTTTTTTAACATCCCAAACAAACATGCAGGACAAAGTGCCTGTGGGAAAAAAAAAAGACTCTTGTTAATGAATGAAAATAAGGAAATTTACGATATTTGAACTGAGGCTTTTTTCCAATGTTGC
This sequence comes from Pangasius djambal, assembly GCA_022985145.1. NCBI lineage: Eukaryota > Metazoa > Chordata > Actinopteri > Siluriformes > Pangasiidae > Pangasius > Pangasius djambal. The sequence continues at coordinate 27,820,718 of CM040980.1, read as the reverse complement.
AATGTAAATAAAAATAGCAACATGTCTATGTTCGGTACGTGATGTGACGTCCCACTTTAACTGTGGCTGCATACAGTCACATCACAAAATCAGCACCAATTATTATACCTATCCTTGTTATCTAAATAGTATGCTAGGCTATCAGTTAGCTGATACTAGCTAGGACTGGTAAGAGTTGTTGTGGTTACAGTGTGTGCATAAAGGGGAAGAAAAACGGTGAGTGTGAAAGGGAGTCTCAGGCCAAATAATAATAATGTAGACTCCTAATAAAGGCGGTAGCAAAAATTGAATGCCAGGCCATGTGCTATTGCCAGGCGAAATCTCTGAATTGAACTTCCATATCGTCACGTAAGATAGCTGTCACTTAGGCTTGTGTGAAACGGAAAAGGCGAGGCAAAGTCGGCGCACTTTAAAAGGGCAATGGTTTCTGCCGAGAGAAAACGTCTTTGCGTCCGCCGCCTCTCGGTGACAGCGGTTGTGTGTGAATGTGCCGAATGATGTATGAGCTGTTTTAAGGTTGAGAGAGTCCCATCGACAGCTGCTCGCTGCCATTCACACCTGAGAGCGTCTGGGTTCTGATGAGAATTAATGTACTCTGACATCCACAGGGACTTTCCTCCCCACCCCCAGCCCACAGAGAGCTCCAAACACAACTACAACCGAAGAAGAAGAAAAAAAAGCAGCTGGGAGAAAGAGAGAGAGAGAGAGAGAGAGAGACTTGGAAGGTAGAGATGGGGAAAATAATCAATTCTTCGATGCAGAATGATACCCAAACTCTCATCTCATTTTCACATATGCTTATGCATTGGCTTTTAAGTGTAAAATCTGAAAAATTTGCAAAATTACCAAATGTATCTGAGATACTCGTATTATAAATATTTGTTTCTGATTCATGATTTAAATGCAATTATCCACAGTTACTTTTTCCAGTTACTGGTCAGGATACAGATAAATATTGGACATTTTTAACCCAAATGTGCACAAGAATAATTCGGTTAATCACTCTATATTCTCACTACATAGGGTAATAACATAATGATGCTGTTGTACTTACTGTATGTAGTGCTTTATATTAGTCACGGAAATAGGATGTCTCAGATAAGCCCTGTGTAGACTTAACGCTTAATTATGTCTATCCTTTTAATTTGTACATTTATTTACACATTGATTCATTTATTGGCTTGTAAATGTTTAAATGTGGAATTTTTTTCTTCTTCAAATAAGCCAATAAGAAAATTGAGGTACCTTTAGAAGGCCTGAATGAAAATCTGTACATTTTCATGTTCATAATGGGAATGATTTATAATTTAGGCCACATGTGTCAAACTCAAAGCCCATGGGCCAAACAATTACACTACCTAGTGTAATAATCTAAAAAACTATTTAATATCTTTAATCAGTTTAATAAATATTATCGCCTAGGCCCAATAGTGCGTACAGGTGAATATAGTCCTTCTTCTTTCTGTTCTACTTTAAGAGGTTATTGGTGGTAATCAATAGAATAGAAAATTTGTTTAAAAAATTGAAGAGCCTCACATTATGACCATTCAAGGGCTCACAAAATGCTTAATTTGAGTCTGACGCCCCGATGTACACTATAGAAATAAAAAATTGCTATGGATAAAGCATTGATTTATAATTGCACCACGGTACTCTGAAAAGATTGAATCAAATGGTGAAGGTCACTAGAGATTCTCACAGATAATGGATGGTGCATTTTTCCCATATTCATGAGAATTTTATACACGTGTGTCCTAATATCCTTTTTATAATTTCATAAAAGTCCATCGTGGCTCTTTTATCATAACACTGCAAATTGATAACAATTGGGTACTGTTTGCATGAAAAGTTACACAGTTTAGGTTAGGAATAGTATGACCTTTACTTGCAATTTTATTCACATGAACTGCAATTAAAGACAAATTGTCATCTTAACTCACTGTTACATTTTGAAGAAACAGAAGTTAGAAGAGTCTCTATTGGGGTTCAACCCCTAGGTCAGCATCCTGACAAAGGGCATTTAAAGGTTAATAAGGACCGCTTGGCCCCTGGAGCCCTTCGGACAGATGAGGGTAATTTCAATAGCCATGCTGAGGGCATGCTGCGTTTGGCCATATGTACATGTTTACCCCAAGTGGTGTCTGGAAAAAAAAAAAAAAAAAAAAAAAAAGTTGTACAGATTTTATGGCCAGTACATGTATCCATAATGGCAGACAACTTACTTCCTGGAGCCATATTCTTTTCCATTACCTCCTTTTCAACATCTTTCCTTCAATCCATCACCTTCAAACAAAGTTTCCGCAAGACTGACCATTTCTGTCAGCAGAGGTCACTTTGACCAGCAAGGTACTGAAGTACTAATCCTTAGAAAAGATGAGAAACCACTAGAGATGGGGAGAGGGAACGTAGGAAGGACTTGGCTATAGGAGGAGGAGGGAGGAGTTGGCTACAGACCAAGGAGATGGCTTTTGGCAGGATGGTCACCCTGCCTGGGGGCAGCCGGCGGCTACCAGTGCCCCGAGACTCCCAGAGGACCTTTCAAGGACCAGGAAGGTGCTATAGGAAGGACATTCGGCCTCCTGCCAGATGAACAAACTGCGGAATACCATTCAGGCAACTAGGTCCTTGTAAACCACCACTGAAATTCCAGTGGGGGCTTGGCTGTGTGCGTGTGACGTCAGTACAGCCCAACAACTATCATTAGCACATTCAGATGGGATGTGGTCATGTCAGCCAGACCTCAAGGGCTCGCGATGATGCCCTCCACTGCAGCTTTAATAAGCACTGTGGTCATTCGGTGCAAGTGGCTTTTAGGTTCTGAGGCAGTAGGGACTAGCCACTTGCCTGTTTCATTCATCTGATACTCAATTTGGTGTTCGTTTTGGCTCTTTGCTTTTACTGGGGAATCACATGGCTCGTGTAAAAGATAAGCTGTGGTAAAACCAGACTGCTGCTCTAATACCAGAAAATTATGGACCTGTCTGTGTTCCGTTCGAGACTAATTAGGCATGGTTTTTTAATATGGTTTGGAAATTAGTCTTTGTAAGGCATAGTGGCACTGTAGGAACTGTTGGTGCCTCATAGCTCCAGTGTTCCTTCTTCGATCCTGAACTCAAGTTACTGCATGTTTGGATTTTTGCATGTTCTCTGGAAAGGTTTCCTCCAGGTTCTCTGGTTTCCTTTGATCTCCCAAAAAAAACAAAACAAAAATATGTCAATAGGTCAATCAGCTACTCTTAATTGCCCCTGGGTGTTATCATCCGTTCCAAATTGTGTTCCTGCCTCACACCCAGTGTTCCTGAGATCCACTTTGACCATGACCAGGCTAAAGTACTTACTGAAGATGAATGAATGAATAATGATGTCTTGTGAAGTCTCTTGAATTGTCAGGTCGATAAAAATCCCCATCCCTAGCAGATGGTGGAGGTGGGTCATGTACTACACAGAAGGTAAATGGAGGAATTTATATCCCTTTTTTATTATTATGATTTGCTAAAATTTCAATTTGGATGACTCTACACGACTCTACAGAAAAAAGCTTAAGGATAAGCTTCATCCATTTATACAAATTGCACCTGTCCATATCCCATTCTTGAGGAATGGGAATTTAACCTTTAAGAATTTCATTTTTGTTTGCTTTTTATTTTATATGGTGGAATTTCACGTTCTGACCGCACTCCAGATTTTGTCAGACTGAGGCCATGTAATTAGCACTCCTGTAATTCATCATGAATTTTCTGGAACTACATCATTTAACATTCAACATAGTCCCTTGATCAAATCTGTCACTTATTTCTCTCACCTTCCTCATATATTACATAAGACTCTATGGTTATACATATGTAAGTATTCTAATAATAATAATGATAATAATAATAATAATAAAATGTAGTGTTATTTTTCAAACATACTTGAATATTTTGCAGTGCTAACTATAAATACAGGACTTTATACTTATAGACTTTATAGACTTTTATATAATAATATTAATATTGCAGAAAGGTTTTAAATAATATTTACACAGTGTCTTTTGTACTGTCTTTATAAACCATTATTAAAGCACAGTATTATCCATCATTCATATTTCTTATTTTAATATTTGCATCAGTCCAACAGGTTTAAATAAAACATAGGAAGGGAGGGGAAAGCCTGAGGCATTGCTCACCAGTATGTGGAATATTTAGAAATAACTCCCTCTTTCTTCTTCCATTAAAAATTCCCACATATTTCTGTCCAAACAGTTCCTTCAAAGTCCCCGCTGGACCTGTATGTACATCAGAAAGTCACTTACCCCGCCATCCAGTGGGCAAACATTGTTCACAGCTGAGCAAACACAGCCAGCCAGAACAAGACATATATTACAGCCACTCTATTTTCCTACTTTAAGTTTTGGTCAAATCTCTTGCTGCATACACACACACACACACACACACACACTCCACCCTCTCATTCATTTTGTCTCCTTTACTCTATCAATATTTCAAACAAGCTCAATTTACTGATGAATACCAGACCACGTGAAGCTGCTTGATGATGAATGTCGATGTGTAGATGATGATGAAAAATTCAATATGGCTTAAAAAAATGGTTTTGATTAGGCACGTAACCAAATATGAACAAATTATTTGTATTGAACAGGTAACGTGTTCTAAACGGACACAAATGCTGATATGAAAAAAGCATGCACTATTTTTTTTTTTGCTTGGCTTGTTTTTTCACCAGGTTCACCAGGCATTTAAAAAAAAAAAAAAACCTTACAAGCAGGAGGTTTTATCTTTCATAAGACATGTGCGAATGCTCAGGTATGAAACTCATGGGACAAAGAAAGGCCATGTTCGTTAACATTTAGTAATTGCCTGGTCAGGGTCATGGTGGTTTAAATTAGGCTACTATTTTGTTTATAGTTTGGGGAAATAGAACCAACTAAATAGACCCAAATAAATTTTCAACTAAGTTAGAAAAGATCACAACTAGACAATATCTCTAGTTGAGGCCAGTTATGGACTGGAATGATGTAGCTGAGGTTGAGGAGCTGTCAGAGACAGAATTCACACTCCATGCTGACTCTGCTGTGTTTTCCAGGGTTTTCCGGGGTGCATAGTGGTAGAATTCATAAGGTTTAGGCCACGCCCACTCATGGTTTAAATTTGAAAATAGGTACACAGATATTTGGAGCAGTAAACAGATACAGATAGAGATAGTGTCTTTGTGTTACACTCCTAGCGTGGATTAGAAGAAAGCAGAAATAAATGACTGTAGAGCAGGACTTTTGGGAACATGGCAGCCCTCTTGCTTACACTGGTGGAATACATATATACATACATATATATATATATATATATAAATGCCTGTGTGTTTAATTGGTTCAACTTTGTGGCCATGCAGTGAAGCACCAAGTCTCTGGGTACTAGTTTGAAATAATCATTTGGTGGGCCTGGGTCAGATCTTCATTGACCTTGGGGGGTTACAATGGTAATTATGAGCGTGGCCTCATTGCCCTCGATATCATTAAACTGCACTCTAACGCATGCATCCCTTTCCATAGTGGGACCTCAAATGTAAAAGTAATCAGCACGTCCGTATGACAAGTGCGTTATGAGTTTAGTGATGGATTTCCACGACTGCCTTGCTTTTTTATTGAAATTTCCGAGAAGGGAAAGGGGAAGTGAAGAAAAGGAGCAATGCAAGCAGTCACTGCATGGGGCACTTATTAGGTACGTCAACCTCAGCAGCCAGAGACTCGGGGTATGTTATTTTACATTCCCCGTTGGATATGAAAATGAGGGCAAGGCCACTATCAAAGCACCTCGGCTCCTGATCTAATTAAACTGACCGGCATTTACGACACTGAAATGAAGAAAGTGGACAAAAGCAGATTACACAGAGGTGCCGTAGTGGTGCATGAATGCTAAGCAAGTCTTTAATGGTCTTGAGGCCTTATTAAGTGGCATACGTTAAATAATTCAAGTGTGCCACATGTGAGGACGGAAACATAATGTCGTGCATCAGTTTATAGTCTCAACATATTTACAGTTGAGGTCTCGCTGTTGAATTCTGCATTCTCATTGGTCAGAAGATGTTGATTTATCTTCCATAACAGCAGCTCTGAAAGTAGTGCAGCTGTCAGAACACTTCAGGATGTGTCGTTATTGGAAAATAATCAACTTTGACCACACAATCACATAGCTGATTTTTTTTCTTTGTTGACAGCATGATATGGAGTGTTTTATTTCTTATATTGTAAACTTAAGAAATGAATTAAGCGTGATAAAAAACTTTCAAAAAACATTCAGACATAAAATTGTTTTTTAAAAATAAATTAAAATAAAAAACCGTCCCAGTGGTGGTGTAGTTACATTTTCTTTCCTGACATTTTCATAATAATTTTGTTCAAATCTATTCAAGTCTACTGCGGTAATTTTATGTTTGTGTATTTTTGTTTTATAAGAAAAAGTGCTTTCTTTCTTTCCCCAGAGCCAGAGGTTTGGTTCCAGTTTTGTGGCTGTCTGTGCAAGTCACCTGAAACATTACAACGTGGATTCACAAGTTCATACAATTCATACTTTGTTCATTTAAAAAAAACGAATGCAAGGTTGAGCTTAGGGTTAAGGGTGGGGTCAGAAACATATTGCCCTAACGTGCTCAGATTTGTACAAATTTCTCATTCGATCTGTTTGGAAAATCAACCGAAGTGACTCGTATTATCCAGTTTCTTCCTCCTTTGGGAATGTGGTCGGTTAATTCCCCACTGGCTCCAAGACACAAGAGGCAAATAACGGGTAGGGATTTGATCTGAGCTGCAGGGTGTTCCTCAGCTTTGTGGTTTTTCTGGCGTCCCACCATTGTTCAGAAATAGAAGGCTGGCATTTCTGCACCTCATCAAGCTAATCGAATTTCCTCCATCACACAACTTCTTTGCTTTCCTAAAATGGCAGAGAAAGGGCTACGCCATATTCATATTTGGTAAAATACACAGCATGAGAACTTCTGAGTAGATTAAATTGAGTAAAAGAAGTCCTCAAGGTCTGGTCTCGCATGGCTACCACAGCTGTAAAGTTCAGGCTAGTCACACACAGACGTTTCTGAATGTATGCTGGAGAATGCACGGGACCACAGCCATTCCAACACTCCAAGACCACCATAATAGCCCAAGCCACAATGCTCCTTTCAAATGATTTACTCCTGGGGCCAGGACGGGGCTCCACTCTGGAAAATTACCACTCCAAATAAGTGCTTCCCAACAGCAGCCAGCAGCCTGAGATCCCATCATTATACATGTGGATGTGTCCAGCGTTTGAGCGTGCTCTATTCCCTGTTATTTTGCATCTCTCTTTCTTTCTTTTATCATTTATTTATTTGTTTATTTATTATCTGAAAAGCAGTAAGGGACGCATCCTGCAGTTCACTGCGAGTTCAAACCGAGCTCCGAGGATACTGTGGGGTACTTATTTAGAGCCCATTTTCACCAATGTGCAACCGGAGATGTGACTAAGGAGCTTCCTTACACTTTACTACCCAATTAGAGTGATTTACACGCAGCTTCATTTTGGATCATATTATGCACACATACAGACAGCTAATGCTTGTACGGTGGGAAAAAAAACTGAAGAGCGGGTTCTAAATATTTAACACTGATCCATCACTAAAGCTTCTCTTATAAAAATAAAGCACTGAGCAGTGTGGCTTGATACTTTATCAATCCCCAAAGGGCAAATTTAGAATTTTGCGAATGAGCTAAATTGATATTATAAAGGATATCTCGTGAGGTCGCTTTCAGGTTTCAACTCATAAACTGAGTTGAATAAATTGGTCCTGCTCATTTCCCAGTAAAAGGGCGGAGTTCCAAGGTACCGCGAGATGACGTTAATATTCATGAAAAAGCGCTTTTGTGTAACGTGTTCTTTTGGTGATCTGATCTCAAGTAGGTTTGCTAGGTTAGACTATTAGGATAGAGAGAAAAGAGAAGAGAGTGCTGTTTGTTTATTAATACATACGTTGGTTCATTTGTTCACACCCCTAGGTATTTAATCAACTGTATATCCTGTACATTTATATATTAATAACCTCAATATGTATTATGCATTTATGTATTGATTTGTTTGTTTGTTTGTTTATCCATAGTTGATTCGTGACATGGTGACCCTCTGTCACAGTTTCCTGAACACCTTCTGCTCTTGCTTGTTTTTGCTTTCTGTTCTTGTCCTGTCATTGGTTTGTTTCCTGATTGTGTTCACCTGTATAGTGCCTTCATTGATTTGCCTTTAGTCGCACTGTGTTTTTGTTAAGTCCAAGCATTGGTTTCTGTGTTTCATACTGCAGTTGTGTATTCTCCTGGTTTAGACTCATCTAACTTTGCCTGCCTGCCTGTAGAGGTCAAAGGTCGCAAGAGTAATGGCTGATAGATAGATAGATAGATAGATAGATAGATAGATAGATAGATAGATAGATAGATAGATAATTAATTGGGTGAAGTGTGTATCTCATATTTAGGAAAAGAAATTTTCATTCTATATTTTATAGATGTAAATTATAAGATTTTGCATTTTATTCATTCTAAGATTTTATTCAAATAAAAGTATGATTGGAAACCAATATATTTATTAAAATTAAATATTGTTTTTTTTAATTTATGGAGTACAACCTTATCATATTGGTGTAAGGTAGATAAAAAAGAAAAACAACACCACAGGGCGTCGCGACAATAATCAAAAATGCTAAATAATTCTGCTAAGAGTTGTATCTCATACAGTCATAGCTCAAACGCCAGTTAAAATGATTAACTGAATTGAACACCGCGGCGTAAAACCAGCAAAGGAGGCTCGAGGTGATAAGAAGAGAAAAAGTGAAATGAATTAATCAAAATGGCAAACGCTGAGGGCCAGGCACTGACCCCTTCTTCCTCTCATTACTCCTCCATTACCGCCGTTCTCCAACACCGTCTCTTCTTCAGCTCCCTAATTAAAGATCACACCTTCCAGCACAGGCCTCGGAGAGACGAGAGAAGAACCGCTCATTAGATTTATTATGATGAGAGTGATATCTCCATCCATCATGCTAATAACAGCTAATCTGAAACGGTTCTTCACAAGCTGGCAATGATTAGGCTGTAAGTTAGCGTGAATTCCGCAGGTTCTCTGCGTAACCTGTTCTGAGACGCAGTCGTAATTAAGAGTCGTCACAGACATTGACCTGCGTCTCGGACCACGAAGGGGAATCCTTGCTTGCGGTTTCAGTCGTAACAGAAATTAGAAATGTGTTTATAGCATGCATAATACTTTATAATGCCTAAGCTAATTCTGTATGCGTAAATGCTCATAGTTACATTAACTAACACTAAGCATAGGCATAACATCAGGCTACATAATACACTGCATTCATGAGAATACCTTGCGCTATGTGCTAGCCATATGAACACTTACAGAGCTTATGTAGCCACTTAGGAATGTAAATAGACACTTATGAACTTAAGTAGCTATTTATGTAATCAAATATAGCCACATATCCACTTATTAAGTTATGGATAACTCTCTTCTACCTAAGGAGCCATATAAACCCTTACGTACATTTACATTTATGTACTTAAGTATCCATATGATCGCTTAGAAAATTAAGTAGCCACTTAAAAACTTAAGTATCCCTATAAACATTTAAGAACTTAAGTAGCTATATGAACACGATGTAGTTAAGTAGTCCTAGGAACCCTTTATTGGTTAAGTAGCCATACGAATATTTCTATTTAAGAAGCCATATGAACATTTTTAAACTTATGTTGCTATATGAACACTTATGTATTTAAATGGCCATATGAACAATTTATGAACTGTTATGAACTGACTTATCGCTTAGGCTGAGCCACTTTCTGGGATGAACCCCCTCTATTGTTTATGTTAACAAATAAAATCACGTAATTGATCCAGCATCGAGTGAACCATGAAAAAGGGGTCAGGGAATTGTACGAGGATACAGGCAGATAGCAGTAGATATGTTATTCTCGAGATAACCCATGCAGCGTAATCCAGTTAGCTGTAAAGGTCAGTCTCAGAAGGGAGAGATGACAAGGGAGGACTGGACTCAGTTTATTTAACACAATGTAGTACAGGGCTGTACGCAATGCCATTACCTGTTTCTTTTACTGTTCCAAATATTCATATCTGTATCAGTATTTGAATTCAAATATGTTTAAATAGAGATTAGCAGGATGTTTTTTTTCTGCTCACATAGTTATTATTTTTTGGTACCTTCCCCCAACATTTTCTAACAAATCTAGTTGTTAGATGTAGTTAAATGTTTCTCAAAATATAACCAAACTAGTAGTTTAATTTAAACCACTGAGACCCTGACCAGGCCGTTACTAAGGATGAACGAACGACTGCTGTAAATGCATTGCTGTAAAAGCACTGTTTACATTGAAGAAACATGATCTTTCTCTGTCCCATGAGCTTCATATCTAACCACTCACCTGCATTCGGAGTAAAAACCTCCCCTCCTGCGTGTCTTTTTTTTGTGGAAGAAGCTATTGTGAAACTATCTGACAAGCTTTCTAATAAAGCTAAATAGAAAAAAATGAACAGAGGGCCTCATATTCGTCTCTGTGTTTGTATCTGATTAAAACACATCAATCCAAGTAATGTGTTTGTATTTGGTTACATCATGGAAATAAATAACGATGGCAGCACTCTTCCTGTTCCAGTCTGCACTCGCAAACTTCCTTTGCATCTATAAGAATTGTGTATAAATGTCCAATTATAGTGATGATAGTGATGGTTTGTACAGTCTGAGAAAAGTGATTATGCTCATAATGATCACGGTTAAATCTAGCAAGCTAACCGAACATGACTCGGCCCGGTTCTATTAGGACACAGGCCCGACTAAGTGAATAGAGTTTTGGATCTCTAATAACACACCACAAAACAACACATTTTCCTCATTAACTTCTAGGTATAAGTGCGTCAAAGCATGAAATTGCCACATTGGCTACATCTCGAAACAAGCTAATTTGCAAACGAATGATCCGTGCAGCAGAGAAAAAAATGCTGATTAGGAGCTAATGGGAAGATTATAGGGCTTTTTCTTTCAAGCATACCATCGTGAAATGAAAGTATGCTGTCAAATAGAGCTGCTGCACATTGAGGTATTTGGAATCTTAACGCTTTATTCTGAAAGAAAGCCTGATTTTTTAAAAACTGCAAAAATTATATTCACTTTCTATCACTTTCTATTCTATCTATCTATCTATCTATTTATATATATATATATATATATATATATATATATATATATATAGAGAGAGAGAGAGAGAGAGAGAATAATTATAACAATTCTACATGCAACGAATCCTGAAAGGTGTTAAAATAGTTCTGCGTTTTCAGTTTTAAAGTTTAAAAACAAATATATGCAATATTTGCAACTTTTTTGTATTTTTTTTTTTTCTGATGGATTTATCCTCCTGTCTTTGTGAAAAGAAAAGGCCAAGATGTTCTGAACCAGGGTGATGCTGAAATATTAGAGATCATCTCTCTATCCTCCTCTTTCTCCTCTTTCTCCCTTTCTACCACTCTTTGTTCTCCCACAATAAGCAGACATATCATATGAGAGACGAAAGCAATAAGGGGAAGCCCTTCTCACACCTGCCCCGATGTGACCAAATGCAGAAAAATGACAGGGGCGTGACATAGAGCCGTGAATTATTTTTGAGTTATCTGGACGATTTGCAATTCAAAGTGGACTCATGGAGTGCTGACCACACCAAGTAGGGCGTAAGGCGTCATAAGTGCTGGTCCGTGGGGTAATCAGACGCAGGGGCAATTTGCAGAGATCCTTGGAGTTTTTTTTGTTTTTTTTCTATTATTTTATAATAAATAAGAAAAAAAAAAGAAATGGAGTGAAATCACATTTCTCCACGGTAAAAAAAATATTACGTCCACTTTGTCATAAATGCAAGGTCATCTTTAAGGTATTGTGTTTTGATTTTTCTTTCAACTAAACCACATCACATTTATAAAGATGATTTGATAAATAAATTTTCTGATTGACTATAATGGCACATGCTTTGTTCATGATTAACTGTTTAACTACATGTCAGATTTAATCCAGTTGAATCAATAGGTTAGGTTTAATTTTTTTTTTTTTTTATAACGTTCAGTGTCATTTTATATACATATATATATATGTGTGTGTGTGTGTGTGTGTGTGTGTATTTTTTTTTCTAAACCGATGCTGTAATCCATATTTCCCATGTGAACAATGAAGAATTGAACAGAGCATCAATTTGAGCAAATGAATCAGTGAACACATCTAAATGAATCTTCCTTGACTGATTCATTTGGCTGAAGGGACTCAAATGACTCAAGAGACTTGAAGATTTCAACTCTTAATACGAATCTTCCCGCCATGCTTCAATTAGAGAATGATGGAGTGTGTTTCAGATCTTCGCTTAAACGTTAATAACAGAAAAGACCCTTTAAATTGATTAGCACAATTTATTTATAACATATGTCTCAGATCATGTTAGCTAATATATCCCGTGCGTGTAATTGTTACGAAATCGTTAATCAAATTCCCGCACAACCAGATGGAAAAGATGCAAACTTGCTAATCCACTGTAACAGAACTCGATTAATTCAGCCTCACATTTCACGCAGCGGGGAACTGAACCACGTGCAGCTGAGCAGAAAAAAAACAGAGTTGATTCAGAAAGAAATGATAATGAGAAAGTACATGTCCAACAGGTTACTAGCAAAGAATTATTTTACTACTGAACTGATCCTGAAGGGTGCCAATAATTCTGGAGTTGACTAGTTATTCACAGTTAAGGATTTTTTTTTTATTTTTTAGGTTTAAAAAATATTGCTTTATATTTAATATTTAAGCTCAAAATATTATACATTGCGATTTTATACGTACTTTTTTACATTCAATTTTGTTCATTGTCCAGAAGGGTGCCAATAATTTTGGAGTTAATCAGATTCATTTATTCTTGAGAGTTTTTTTTTTTTAGGTACACCATGTTAATTTCAAATATCATTAATTATTTTAGTTCTATATTGTTTACACAATAATTATTGCTTCTTTATGGTAAAGGTGCCAATAATTATGGACTTGACTGTATTCATTCATTCTGAATTTTTTTTTTTTTTTTTTTTTACATTTTAAAATATACTGTGTTAGCTCAAAATATCATTAATTACATGCTTTATTTATTCTGTACATATTATTTTTTAGCTCCTTTTCCTGAAGGGTGCCAATACATCTGAAGTTGAATGTATTCAGTGTTTTCAATTACATTTCTTTTTCTTTTTTTTTTTTTGGAAAAAAAATATTGGGTTTAATCCAAACTCAGTGCTTCAGCTCAAAAGAAAATTTAATTGCATGATTTATTTGATTTATTGTATATAAAATTACATAATTTTTTCCCCTTATTTTCCTGAAGGGTGCCAATACATATGGAGTTGAAACGATTCATTCATTCGTTCAGCTTTTTTTTTTTTGTTTGTTTTGCGTTTTTATTCACAGCATGTTTAAGCTCAAAATATCATTCACTGAATGTTTTATTTGTTTTACACATATTACATTTTTTTCTTATTTTCCTGAAGGGTGCCAATAATTCTGTGTCTGACTGCAAACAATGCACTAGTATTAATTCAAGCACCGAGCACCAATCCATAAGTTGTAAGCAAAAACAAAATAGCTTGTTGAGGCTAATCACATGGTTAAAATATTGAATATATGCAAAAATAATAATTACATTACGTTTAGTAATTAAAATAAATAGTTCTCCTAGAACATTATTTCCTTCCGATAACATTCGCCGCACATAAGTGATGTCATATGCGTCATTTGAACCATTTTACGCTAAACATAACCCGTAGCATTAGCCATGTCTCCTCTTGGCTTGTGTGGATCACGCGTACGAACCACGCCGCTTACGGCGAATAATCACAACACGCAATTTAGCGTTTAATTACAGCCTGGTGTGTATTTTGCTCAAAGTCGCTCTGATTGTGTTTGACTTCAGCAATAAGCGAAGTCGTTGGAGTGGATTCTCTCCGCAATCGCCTGTAACCGAAACCCTCGCTGCCTGAGTTTGGACGCAGCATCTGGCTTTCACATCATATTTAAAGCCTGGGTTTCTTTCTTTTTTCTTTTTTTTTTGAAGGAACCTGTGAAATGTGTTGGATTTAAATTAAAACCTGCCTCCTCCTGCGTGGCGAAATGGATCGTTTCCAAGAGTGCATTTCACACGCCATAAACACTACATGAAATGTTTAAAAGTGTCATAACTAAAACAGGGGCCACTGCAGGGCATTTATGCAGATACGTGAGCCAAAATATACTCCAATATCCCTCCAAATCACCAACATATAAAAAAGAAACACTTTCTATGAAGGCCATGTGTATAGTGACCTACGAATACATTCATGAATAAATATTTATGAATAATATATTTAAAAGGCAAGTTGCACACGGTTAAAGTTACATGGTTATAAAAACTCTATAGATTTAGACTTACTGTAGCAATGGTTATAATGCATTATGAATTGTTAACAGGATGCCATATAAGTAATGGTCATAAGAAACTCCAAAGGAACTTGGTATCACTTTCTATGAAGACCATATTTATAGTGACCTGTGAGCACGTTCATGAATAAATATTAATGAATAAGGTATTTATAAGACATTACACATTGTTATAGTTACTTATGATAAGGCATTAGACTTTATTGCTATGGTCATAATGCATTATAAATCGTTAACAGGATGCATTATACGGTAATTAGTGGTCGTAAGACACTATGTCGCCAAGACTTTCTATGAAGGCCATAAGAATAATGATCTATACTCATGACATGTTATAATGCAATCATAAGGCATTATAAACATCATTATAATTATTTATGAAAAGGCATTACAGCTTGCAGCAGTGTTAACAATATGCTTATTACCTGTTAAAAGAACGCATTATAAGTAGTGCTTAGAGCACTATATCACCATTATACCTTCTCTTAATGCACTATGCAAAGCGGGGCTTGGCGATGTAATGTGTTATGAATGCTACATGCATCATGTTAAAAATCCATACTGCATAATAAAGCTATAAAGTGTAAAGCATTTCCGCCAATAATTATAACAGTGCGTCTAACGCCGAATGAATGCAGCATAACATCGATGCATGCAATGGTTATAATGCATTATAAATTATTAACAGAATGCACTATAAATAGTGGTCATAAAACATCATTAATACCAAAGAAACTCAATCCCAGTTTGCATAATGCAATATATTTATTTACAGGCAAACTGAGACCTGCACAGGTATAAATGCATATACTTTCATATCTGAGTGTAGATTATTAACAGACATATGATATTATAACCTAATAATAATGCCTTATAAGTTGTATTAGTGAGATGTGAGTAAAAATATATTTATTAATTGATTATTTATTAATTATTTATTGATGATAATGACAACGTCTCTGGTATAATGAGGGGAAAATAAGCACCAGTGCAGGTTGGTGTCTATGAGCCGATGAGTCATAAGACATTATGCAACTTTATTATTATAAGACTTTATAAGACTTTTTTTTATGTTTATTGGTTGGTGCTGGCTATACGTTATATTGCAAAACACCACTTATAACGCATTATGTTAAGAATTCATAACGCATTATAGCATAAGGGTTGTTATAAGGTGTAGTGCATGTTCACAGATAATTACAACAACGTGAATACTGGCTTATGAATGCATTATAGCATGTTTGGTATAGGTATGGGTTTTATAAAAAATGTTACTTTTGCATTAGACAAGAATGCTTAAAAATAAATAAGAACAAGTTACAGAAAGAAAGAAAGAAAGAAAGAAAGAAAGAAAGAAAGAAAATCAAAATAAATGTAAAAACCATGACCTTCAAATTATTTAGGATATGCAAAATATCCTAATTGCAAATTCAAATTGATATAGTATAATAAATTAAATTAAATTAAATTAAATTAAATTAAATTAAATTAAATTAAATTAAATTAAATTAAAAATTGTATTTTATTTTATTTTATTTTATTTTATTTATTTATTTATTTATTATACTATATCTATTCGACTTCCAGTGCCTCAGATGAGTAAGGAGGGGCGTATACTTTTACACTCGTCGCCTGTGTATGAATATATGACTGTAAATGATGCCTGCGATGATTAAAACCTACAACAGCAGATTGAAATATCTGTAGCATTTTCAGTTTCTGCTGGCGCTTTCTCCTCTCACATCCCCGCTCGAGACTTGAGCTGTAATCTGCCGTTTCAATTATCGTGGCTGTGAGCGAGGCACGTGAAACACACATGATTACATTCTCAGACGGTTGATGAAAAGCACGCACGTGCAACACACAACACAACCCGGGAGGCTTCTTAGCCTACTTCTTTCCCTCTTTTTTTTTTTTTTATCACTCCATCATCCGTTGTTCTATAGAAATATGAATATTTGTAAATGATTTCCACAATTTATTCATGAAACCTCAAAAACGCAGCAGCCCGCGCGCAAATCTCTGCGTAATACCACGGTATCCGATAAAGTTATTGCTCAAACCTTTCAAAAACAATCCGACGTCCTCGAGGTGTTTTACTGTAAAAGCAACTGCTCTATCGGCACATAACATAACATCATGATATTATAATATTATAATATGAAGGACAAACCCGGCTCGAGATCTGGACGGTTTCAAAAGGCACATTGAGAGCAGTGACCTTGTCTTGTTTTTTCTTCCTTTAGTTAATCCTGTCAGATAATAAACGACATACCGTAACTCGGCCTAACAGGATTAGGAGCTGGATAAACATGGCCGCTCACAGATGAGGAACATTACAATACTTGCTTTTACAGACATTCCGGGAGAGAAAAAAAAAAAAAAGATGAAATATGCTTACAATGGGAACGGAGTCTTTGATTTATTGGAGATCTGTACACCTTTTAAGATTGCTCCAATATTTTGGATTTTCTCTGATCAGGGGAAATCACCATATTGCTTTATTTTATAACTCGGTTTTTCACTATCTATTTATGTAACTCAGTTTTACGTACAACATATACATCCGGGATCATCGAATAAATGCACACGGGCCTGGCCCATGCTGCGAGAGAGTTTTTTCTGGCTTCAGCCCATCCTCCTACACATTTTTAAGTTCAAGTAAAATGTAAAAGGTGTAAAGTACTGAATAGCGAATACCGTGAATACTGTTATCAGGACACAAACTCGCGTAGAGCCAAAAATTTTTTCCATTAGCTTTCTGCCTGAAAAAGGATGAGTGCGTTTCCCGAAAATATAAACGCGAGGTACGAGACAGCATGTGAGAAGGAATGGGTACTGAAAAGCGGAAAATCTATTTCAGCTCTTCAGTTTGAAACAAGATGACCATCTCAGTGTTACTGTTGTGGTGTGGGCAGTATTAGCATGAAAGCTAAAGCAGAGTTTGGGCAGAGCGTACACGTGAAGAGGCGAGAGAGCTGGACAGCCTGAACAGCGCTACGGCTAACGTAGGAAACCGTTAAACGGAAGTGAAAACAGAAAAATCAGCTGTCATTGAAGATCACATGTTAATTCTAAAGATTAAAGTTGTTCAGGGTGGATTTTTCCTGTAAGGGCTCGACAAGGCGCTCTCTAACAGTCTCGCGGATTTGAACTCGCGAGTTTCTGATCGAACGCAGAACCTTAAGCGGCGAGTTGCCCTCAATGTTCCTATCCATTACGTCTTCTCCATGTTTTAAGTACCTCCAGTAAACTGCACGCAGTAAATAGCGGATGCTTCTGCCATAAAGCATCTCTTGCCTCTGTCATTACCATTAATGGCTCTTTGCTATTAACAGTCACACACTTTTTTTGCTGTATTTGCCTTGGCAGAGGTGCGGCGCTTCCCTGAGTGGTTACGGCCCTCGACTGAGCGGCCTGGAACTGCTGACGGCCAAAAATCTACAGCTCCTATGGAGATATTACCAGCACTTGGCAAAGAAGCGAGACCCTGCGCTGTAAAGAGAGCGAACTGAGGGAAAGAAAGAGCATGACCATAATTTTGACTGTCACATCACATTACAAGAAATATTATTTCAGTGCCAGTGCGTGCTCTCACACACACACACACACACACACACACACACATACACACACAACTCATTCTAACAGACTACAGATCCCACCAGGTCTGAAGCATTGGTATGATGTTCAGATGGGTGGCAGCGCCGGACCACCAAGCCTGTCTGGACCAGAGAGATCACGGTCATGGAAGGGGTCCAATCATCACTACCAGGTGAGCAGCCATGACTCTGGGTGAAATTCATGAGCTCGCACAAAGTCATTAAAAAATGCCTCCAAGATGGATGAAAGCGTTACACTCGGCAGTGCGATGCATCAGGTTATAGCACCGCTGTAAGCTGAATCCACTTCAGGATTGATTTATTGATAATCAAAAAGTTTTTTTTGGCTACTTATGAAATTTTGGCCATATGAATAACGACCTATGAATACATTTGTAACACTTTATAGTGCATCCATAAGGCAATATATACATTGGCAATCACCAATTATACCAATTTAGCAATACTTATATTTACAAAGTGGTGTCATAATGCATTATAACCACCAGTGCCAAAGAAATCCATCCATCAGACACAGTGAAAACTGCATGAACTGAAAAAGTTCTTCTAGTTTATTACCAGGCATGTGACATTATAACCTGGATATAATCTGTTGTATTCGTGAGCTGTAAGTAAACTGAGATACATATTTTTAAAAGGTTATTAAATCAAGCGCATGTTCAGTGTTTTACATCTAACATGTATTTATCAATTCCAACAGAGCAATAGATTTATTAAAAAAGAAGTTTTCCGTATGATTTTCTGATAATCTCTCACATTTATAGGGAAAAAAACGCTAAAATAATCAAGCAGATTTAATAATTCAATAGGCAAAGAGATATAATGTGCTATTAACACTACTTATAATGCTTCATGTTCATACGTTCATAGTGCATGATAAAGATACCTGTAAAATGTGAACATTTTTTTATTAATAATTATAACAATGTGTTTATTACCATATATAGATTACCATATGAATGCATTATAACATGACATGAACGTGTTCATAGTTTATTATAAATATGACCTTCTCTTTACTGATTTTTTTTTTTTCTTTACCATTGCCTTTCAAATTAGAGAACACTAGAGAACATGTTCCCCAACTGCAACCTCAACCTCCATCACACATAAGAAATAACTTTGCTCCAAATTTACTGTGCTCAATTATGTCTTTCCTCCCCCATGGGTCATTTCTTTCTTTTTTTTCTTTTTTTCCCCCTTTTTTTCCACCCAACTGTAACATGTACGTGAGATTTCCATGATTCCCGAGTGCTCGCATGACTGGAAACCATCCCAGTGGGTTGCGCACGTGACGGCTCAGGCTGCACTATCCGTAACTGATGCTCAGTGCACGTGTGTGAATATTTGCATGTGAATGTTAAACAGTGTGTGAGGCGGTCTGCAAAGACCCATCAGATATCACTGGGTTTGTTGACTACAAAAAATTTTTGTTCTTCTGCCAATAATACACTTTGTCAGCTCTACTTTGAGAAAAAAAAAAAAGATAAATATATTTTACCAAAATGGCGTGAAAATGTTTTTTTTTTTAATTAAGGAGACTTTCTAACCTTGCCGTGGCGGAGCATTTAAGTCAGTCTGCCTAAGGATTTCGAAAACCTCAATAGCCTCAATAAGTGTGAATTTTTCACAATTTGATCATGTTTTCGTATAGTTACGTGTCATAATCCTGAACAGATTCAGTTTGTAATCAGATAACAGCTGTCAAAATGTCCGCCATGCTCCTGCTTCGTCACATCATCATTAAAACACAGAAGAGCGCTTTCACTCTGTACAAACAACAGAGCTTTCAATGTTTAAATGGCTGAATAATAATAAGAAGAAGAAGACATTAATACCATGCAAATGAACAGAAGTGAGTGAATGACCCGGTGATTATTTCTCCACTGATGTTAGCGTGAACAGAGATCAGCGGAGCGAAGAGATGATGATGACGATGGCGTTGAAAAGTGAGAACTCATTTCCTGTTGTAAACTTCAGCAGTAATGTCATCAGTCGATGAGGTCGTAAATGTAGAGGTAGGTGCGTACTGAAATCTTTAAATGTGATTTTCTCCCCTTTCGTCTTTTTCTCGCGTGCAAATAAGGAAAGTCTGTAGTTTTCAGAACTATACGATGTATAGTAGTCAGAATTTGACCATGTGAAAGGTTGTCCCAGGCCACCGCACATATTTCTGTACATCCAGTGCCCGAGTCTGGATATTCTCACCTACACCTTGTGCTGCAGTGCTCTTGTTGGCACCTCAGGCTCCTAAAGCACCACCCGAGAGTCCCATAGTCCCCCCCACCCCCCCACCTGCTCCATTAATTATGAGTTCCCATACACAATCGAAAATATCCCTGACCATGAATATGTAATGCTTTTAAATGAGTCATTAGCATAAATGACGCCCCGCAGTGAACAAATACTACCGATCCATCACAGGCAGCGAGGTCTGTGAAAATCTAATGAGGGACCACGGGGACGGATCAGTCAGCGCGGCCCGAGAGATCTGAGCACAGAGATTTGGTTGAAGCGGATGATCAGGGTGCAGGGATGCTTAAAGATTAGACACGACAACAGCAAATAATCTACTTAAAGCTAGTCCTAAGAAACTGCTTGATATGATTTATCGCAAAAAAAAAAACGTGTCTCATTATTATGTTTTCGTCGTTAGCTTTGCGGTCTTCGCTTCTTGTTAGAATCTGCACATGCAAATGTGTGTATGGGAGTAATTAAATAAAGGAAGTGTGGAAAGTCAACACGTTGGAAGAATGAAGTGTTCAGACTTTAATGGAAATTAGGTTTGCATTAATTCCATCCTCCTGTAATTCCAACATGATGAATTTAGGATTCGAAAATGCGGTCAACATTAGCTGGCTTTTCAGCTTTCTAATCCACTGCTGTGACGCAAAATTTCTGAATGTAACATAAAAATTTGACAAAAGAGACCTGAACAGCCTGAGTACATGGCTGATATTTAATTATTATTATTATTATTATTATTATTAGTTTCTTAGACATTCCACAACATTAAATGTAACTATAAACAGATAAAAAAGTATGAGATCTAGTTCTTTGATAAATAAAAACCTGTAACATTGGCAAATTGCTGTGGTGTAAGAAGAAATAAAACACTTCAGGAGATACTGTTATTGGAAAAGAATCAACTTTGGGGTATTAACAGTAACCCAGTGTTTGATTATTTTCCTACAACTGCATCTCAGAGTGTTTTAGAGCTTTCCACTCTGACACTTTGCTCAAGACATATCCAGACAAGCCACTGCATCAGGAATCTGGATAAATAATTTTACCACAATCTGGAAAAGTTTGACAGTCTTGACCCGTAATTATGGCTGACAGAATTACATCTGTCGTTGAAAATCTGCCATGCGTACTGAATATGTAAACTCCGATCAAGTTCAATTTTAGATTTGTCCCGCGTGCAGTGCCGCATGCACACCGCTGCCTCGAACGCAAGGCGTCTGCAGCTAATCTGCCAGATCATGCAAGAAGCAAAGCGACCATTGGACTGAACTGTACTCTCATCTCGCTCCAGCTAGCCGGCGTCGGATCTGGCGATACATTTACTCACCTTTAACAAGCAAACCGTAAATAAAAGAAAATCCTGTTCGACTGGAGCGGACTATGGAATTCCGAGGGCGTCTTTGCATTAGAACGGATAGATATCCGTGTTTACATACCGTAGATAAAGCACAGAACTTATATTCCTGTTCCGTAGAGTGGTATCGAAATGTGTTTCCAATTTTTTTTTTTTTCCCTCCGTTTTATGATCAGATCAGAAACCACAAACCACGATGACTTATTTTCAGAGAAACCATATCGTGACTGGAATAATAACTGTGATTTGACTTAAATAACATACCAGCTCGATGTTTTTACACTGCTCCACAGTTATCTTTCAAAACAAAGTCATGAGGTTACATTTTTTTTAAAATATGCCTCTGCGCGTCTATATGTTCAAAATGTCGAACCCGTTCGAGATCCTTGTCTCGCAAGCGCACAGATACATGCATCCGGTGAAGATGTTTTGGCATGGACTGTCAGGAACGACATTTCTGCCTGAGAGTTATTATAAGATCAATCCTTTAATCCATCTCTAGCAGGCAGGAGATTAAAGATAAGAAACGTACAGCAGTGTTGATGCTTTTGGGTTTTTTTTTTTATTTCATGTACAGTGTCTTAATCGTCCTTTACGCGGCGCTTTTGAATTCTCAAATCTGATTGGTCAGAAATTGTTCATTACTTTTTTGTAACAGCAGCAGCTTTATATTAACGTGCTTGTTCTCACGCATAGTTTCTATAGCAACAGCTCATTCGCACTCGTATGGTGGACGATCTACAGATGTGTTGTTATTAACCAGCAATGATGTATAATCATGGATATGGTGAAGTTTTCCCTAAAGAGACGTTTATGCAACATTTATGGAAGGAGTCTCCAGTGCAATACAAGTTAGTTCCTGTTCTCACTTAAATTGTAGCAGTTACAAATTTTCGTTCTTTCGCCAACATCTTTAAGTTAATAAGGCCAAAAAAAAAAAAAACAGGTTGTCATCTTACCGAGAAACTGGAAAGCATAAAGTCCACAAGTGTTCAAGTTATAGCTTCACCTCTGACACCGGAGACCCCTTCGCCATAATTGTTGCACCATATTAACTATTACACACATATTTTTAGTTTCGAATCTCTTTTAAAAGTCCCAATGAATGATCTGTTGCTACAGAAAGCGTAACGTTTGTCTTAAAAGGAGCACGTTTAATATAAAAACCTGTGATTTGCAGCTGCACTATTATACCCATATTATATTATTAATACTACGTTTTTTTTTCTGCTAATTCAGTGTTGAAATGTAAATAGCTCTTGGTGCTGAACTCCAGCATTCTGTTCTTTATTGTAAATTGCAGCGAGGAGTCCAAAGTGACTAAAAATCTCATCTGTCAGCCACGATGATGTTGTTAAGATCTGCAGGAATAAAACCTGGCATTGCACTGACTACGCTGCTCCAAAGCTGTCAGATCAAACCCAAGCTGCTCTGGCAAACAATCCCCTCTCTGTTCTGTCTATCCCTCAGCCACAGGGTGGGTCTCTCTCTCTCTCTCTCTCTCTCTCTCTCGCGCTCTCTCTCGCTCTCTCAGACTAGTTCTGTAAAAACACCTCCACACCCTCCTCCTCATCAGCAGGTCCAACACTGGGCGACAGGACGCTGCAGGGATCCCAACCTCAGGCCTGCCACTTACAATTAAACCCCCGGCCTCTCGGATTTATTGGAAACACCTGGAGTTGTGCATGTGTGAGAAGGAAAAAGAGAAAATAAGGCACATGAAATGGTGAAACGTGGAGCTAGACCTTGCTGGTCTTGTCATACAGCTCAAAACTTTTTCATTTATCAAAAACTAATATAACACTGGCTTCTTATAATTCACACAAATACCATCAGATCACTTGGTAACACTTCCAGGTATGAACATGTTATGAACACTACTCATAATGCATAATAAAGATTGCTATAAAGTATAATGCATTTTCATAATTCGTTATAACAATGTGTATAATGTCTTATGAATGCATTATGATACGATATGAACGTGTTCATAGTGTATTATATTGAACCTTCATAGATAGTGTTAGCAAATCTTTTAACTGTGTCCTGACTGTGTTATGTATTTGACATAGTTATTCATAAAAGTCTCAGTGATGTCAAAACTGAAGTCCAATGAAAATATCCATACCTCTGTTATTACAGTACAAAGGCATTGCTATGGGTATTCATAAAAATGTTATAAGCAGAAATGTTAAACTTCCTTTTATTTAGTTTTTATTAGATTTCTCAAACAAGACTAGATAACTTGCTAACACTTTTCTTGAGGGTGGTGTTCATAAGACTACATAATACCTAAATAAGCCCTTCATGACACCTGACATAAATCAATATAAAACTTTCTAAAGGCTCTTTCCAACAGGTATCATCTCCTATATTTAACTGTGATGTCTTTTGACATAAGATCAGTCTAATGACAGATCTTTGTCGAAACTGGATTGTTATAACAGTTTCCAAGGTACATTTAAGTGTCATGACAACCGACTTTGTATCTCAATGAACTTAGATATCAAAGACATAATGATGATTAGGTGTGATCATATACATAACGTCTAGTAGCACCAAATTACCAAGATCCCATAGTAACACTTCCTATAAAGCGTATATTCGTAAATCATTATAACTGTGCTTTGTAACTTGGTAATGATTTTTTTGAAAACTCTAATAACACTTCATAAAGCTCTAATAATATGTAGCACACCATATATACAAAACATATATATAACAATATATAATATATAACCTTTATAACTGATAACAACCTGTGAATAATTATAAAGCAACTGAAATATATAGTAACGATATTATAAGCGCATTACGAATGTTTATAAAGTCATTACTGCATGATTCCAGTAATAACAAGGACGTCATTGCACCTGAGATACAGAAGCTTCCTGTCTCTCCGAACGGTAAAGTAGATGCAACACGCGTTTTAGAACAAAACACAACGAAACTATTTGTAACGTTCCTTTTTTATTTTGTCACTAAAGTTTTCAAAATTCAAGAATGTGTCAGAATTGTGTGTTTCCGTATTACATTACAAAGTTAATAGTGTCTTATAACTTACCTATAATGAGGAATAATTTAACATATTACCTTTACTTGTGGTACTCAGTGATGACATTTTAAACGTTTATAATGTTTAAATAATTAGTAAGAAATATTACAGCTGTTTTATAATTACTAGTTATAAAGGTTGTATGGCTCACCACATGGCATTATAACATGATTATAAGTTATCAAGGAATTTTTATACAGGACATTATTAGAGTTTTATGAGGCATTATTAAAGGTTACAAGGAATCACTGGCAACTTTCAAAGTTATGACAGTTATGATGATTTATGAATATGGGCGTCGTAGAAAGTGTTACGAATCCCTTCTTTCTCTTCGATGCCGTCTGGAGTGTGTGGAAGTATTTCCGATGAAGAACGCAGCCCGTTCTTAACGACCATAATCATGGAGCCGCCATGGAATCCACAAGCTCCCGGTCATTTGTCTTTTAAGGAGGCGCCATTGCTGCGGTATAGCCATAATCGTCCAAACGTCGTGAGTATTAGCGTGTGAGGAAGTGCTTCCACCTTGAAATAGAAACGTGCAGGATGATACAGAAGATGCTTGTGTTAACGCGACCCAGACAGTGTAGGATGTTCAATGGGCAACATATGTTTCGGTGAATTGCGCGTGACATTGACATATTGTGAGCTGAGCTTGAACAGGACCCAAGTCAAAGAGAGAGAGAGAGAGAGAGAGAGAGAGCGAGAGAGAGCAAGAGAGAGAGAGACGAGCACAACCGCTTACGCCATAGATCATCACAGACAGGGTGTTTTTCCATCTCGGTGTGTTGAGGGTCTCTCTGCGTGGGCTCCATTGCTCTCTGAGAGAAAATAGGAAAATGTTCAGACATACATCCAGGCAAAGAAGGAAGGTGGTGTGAAACCAATGTAGGTGGCTTGGAACCTCGGGGTGGGCTTAATAAGCTTTTAACTTAGACCACACACATCTTCACACACCTACACACTTAGCCGTCCACATTTATATACAAATACAAAGCCAGGCGCAAGCCAGAACACACACACACACTCACACACACACAAGGCAAAGATCGCACCACAGTGCGAGGCCTCAGTGAGGTGACGTGTCTTTGATGAGCCATAGTGCACATTTTAGCAGTAGGAAACACATCAACGCCCAGATGAGAGCAAAGCCCTCTTCTGGTGGAGTTCAGTCCAAATAAGCAGATCTTGTTTCTCCTGGAGAAGCATAATAAGGAACCGAGACAAGCGGGAGAATTGCCAGAGCGCTCCTCCCCTTCCCCTTTCCACACGCACACTCTTACGCTCTTGCGCTAAAGTGGACTTCCTGTTAACATTCCTGGCACACAACAAGCGTATCAGTGCGTTTGAGGTTTGCCGGAGTTTACTCTGTGCTCGCCGCGAGAACAGGGGAGTGCTTTGTGTCACTCTGTGCATACCAGACGCTCTGGACGCAGCGACACCCTCCGTCTGGGCACACTCGCTCAGCCTTGCTGCTTTGATCAAGCTAACCGCTAATGCATCATAACCAGCCTCACTCACCACAAGCCAACACCTAAACTAACAGCCGCCAGGGATTGGGTTTCTACACATCACAGGTATGCGGCTTTGAGTGGGGCCTGAAGTCCAAATAAGCAAGACCTTAAGAACTCGGAAAGCCTGAAGGGTGTAGGAATATTTCAGTCATATTATAATCAATGAAAAAAGAACAGTTTTCTACTTAGTAATTTATCAAAAAGTAATATCATTTTGTCAAAATATATTTCTCAAACCGGCATAAATCATTTGGTAACACTTTCCTTAAGGGTGGTGTTCATAGGGCTTCATGACACCTACAAATCAGTGTTATGCACTTGCCATAGCTATATATAAAAAAAGACTTCATATCCATAATCTCTGTCATTACAGTGCACTAGCATTGCTAGGGGTATTCATAAAAATGTTATAAATGGCTTACTATACATAAGCGTAAGAGAATTTATGAAAAAAATTATATATACAATATTGTCAAATTATATTCCTCAGACAAGATTAGATCATTTGGTAAAACTTCACTTAAGGGTGGTGTTCACAGAGCTACATGTCATCTACATAAAGTCCTTCATGACACCTGACATAAACGTTTTAACTCTGTCATGACAATGTTATGCATTTGCCATAGCTATTGATAAAAAAAACTTGGAGCTAGCATAATTAAGGTGCAGTGAAAATATCCATACCTCTTTCATTACAATGCAATGGAATTGGGATGGGTATTCCTAAAAATGTTATAAGCTTACTTTACATACATGTCAGAGAAATGATCAAAAATGAATATAATACTGTCAAAATCTATTTCTCAAACAATAATACATCGTTCAGTAACACTTTAAGGTGATATTCCTAGAGCTACATGACACCTACAGGACTTAACCCCTTCATGACACCTGACATAAACATAAACCTGCACAAACATTTTAACTGTCATGATGCATTTGGCATAGCTATTCATAAAGATCTTGGCGCTAGCAAAAGGTGCAGTGAAAATATTCATACCTCTGTCACTGCAATGGACATTCATAAAAATGTTATAAGCATAACATAAGAAGTGGCCAAAAACTATGTGTCAAATATACATGCAAAGGTCATAGTGCAACATGTTATTCTTTAGCGCTTGCGTTTAAAGGCAGTGGTGAAGACACTACTGAAAAACTGCATGAAAAGCGTGAACTACAGGAAGGTGATTTTAATAATCTGAACAGAAAATTCATTTAAGCAGGTGCACAAACCAACTCTGAATACGCATAACTTTCCTGCGTAAATAACTTCATGTAACTTTTGGACTTAAGTCACTGACTCTGAGTTATGGACTTATGGGATTAATTCATCGTTTGACACGGGACTCGAGGTCCAGAGTCACATGGGCACCACGTTCACATTTTTCTGCTGAGGAATGAGGTACACTTTGGAGATTTATCTTTATCGCATTCAACAATGTATTTCCATAGTACAAAGTTAGTATTATATAAAGAATAAAATACATAGCGTGATCTGAAAAAAATATATAAATATCGGTATATACTATATATTAACATTCCCCGTTCTCCACAAATCACCACGGCACCGTGTTTGCATCTCTGATACGGTCAGCTCCCCACTGATCAGACACCTGAATACATAACGGCTGCTCTTGGAGCCGATCCTGTTTATATTAATGTTTTATTTAGTGTTTCGCATTATCATAATCAAAATGGCAATAAAAAATAACAAAGTGGAATAAAATATACATATCAAGTGACAGCCTGGTTCGGTAACCTGTCCCGCGTGGAATCTTGATGTTATGTTAACAAACAAATTAGCATTTAAATGAGTCCGGCGTTGTATTCTTCAAGGTTATGTTGTTATGAATATTAAATTATGGTGTATGGGGGGGTGGGTGTGTGTGTGTGTGTGTGTGTGTGTGTGTACTAATATTGGTATTGGGAGCAGGGGGATAGAACAGAATGGGGGGTAACATTGCTGATGGATGGTTTTCATGGCGATGAGCTGCACGCTGAACGTGAACACAGAGTCATTTACTTGTCCTGAACAACACACCTTGATAAATAAAGATAAATAAATGATAAATCTCTAAAGTGTAGTTCAGTCCTCCGCAGTAAAAGTGGTGGAAGAAAGTGGTGCCCTTGTTACTGTGGGCGCTCGAGTCCCATGTTTTCTTCGGTCAAGATGTTTTATATGTTGGCAAAAAAATTTTTTTTGAGATTAATTAAAAAAAGGGGGTGGGCGGGGGAGTGTAACTCTTGCGTAACTTCCGAAAAGCACTTATTTCTGTAGTTACGTCTGAGCTCTGAATATTAAATCTTCACCACACGTACAGAACGGAAATCAATACAGCTCATGAGTTGTGTTTTCAAAACAAAAATCCAATATTGTGTCAATCAGCTAACACTAGCTACATAACACACACTAAAATGAGCTTATTATTCAAAGTTATTTAAAAACTTAAATATAATCATGTCTGCAACAAAAGCAAATCTTTAGCGACCCACTGCTCGATTGATTTCCAACTACCATCCACCCGATGTCAGTGTTAGACACCTGACCAACACTTCCATGCTAAATAACTTAGCTAGTAGCTAGAAATCGTTAGTTAAGTTATTTATATATTAGCTTTAACCACATGAATGGATTCATGGAAATTCTAGCTAGTGATTGGATTTCGAAGCTACAATCGCTAACCCTAATAAGCCTAATCTTTACTGTTTTTTACTGTTGATTCATAAAAGTCATACCATTCTGCAGATTTTTTACTCTTTATACCACAGAACTGGATTTCGTGATTCCTAATAATTTTTTTTGCCATTTGAGTTACACTGATTTGTTCTGTAAACCCAAGCTTCTGAGGAAAACATGTTTTTATAACACCTCTCCCTGTTTTCCTAACTGTATATCAGAGGGTCTGTGCTAATCTCGAAGGCAAACTAATCTCTTCCCCTTAATATACTTGATTCATGAACCTGCTGAAAAAAAAATATCATGTTGTTTTTAATCTACTCCTATCCAGCTGTGCGGCAATAATAAAACGAGGATTAACTGGTAAGTCGTGCGATATGTAGTTTTGTTTTTTTTTGTCCTCCTTCTCCATGACACACTCCACACTTTCCTCTGGTTCATCAGAGTAAATGTGTATGCTAATACATTAGCTCATAAAGTTGTCAGAACTGCTCAGTGAATTTAAAGAAGTGTTTTTGGTTCAGGCCCAGAGACGATGATTTCGGTCCAACTCACAGCCTAAATGGATTGTTCTCATTTATTTAGAATTTTATCCCTCACTTCTTCAAATCCATTTAAAATGAAACTGTGCCATCATCTTGTTTGAGGCCATTTTTTTCCTTACTTCCAGCTAAAATGGCTTAAAGACACTAAATATACCTTACGTACATCTTTTATGAGTAAAAACAAACAACTTTTTATGGAAACACACACACAAAACCCACTGACAAGCACACACACAGTATAAAAGAAAATAAGAGATGGAGAGAATGTGGCACAAACTAAAATGAACAATTTGTTTCATATTTACAAAGATTTTTCTTTTCTTTTATTTTATACTTTTATGTTTATGACAGAATCCTTTCAGGAGAATTAATTGGAGTCAAAGTGCATCGCTGCAGAGGTTTAGCCACATTCTTTTAAGAAACCTAAGAAACCTAAGACCCAAGAAAGTTAGGTGTGAAAGCTAGACAAGTGTTATTGCATCATAAAGTATAAGAGCCAATCACGTTCCAGTATGCAAATGAAGGCCAAATACGGGCAAGTGACAAGAGAGAATATAAAATCTCACACGGGTTTATCAGGGCAAGGGGGCGGGGTATGTAGTCTTTACGTAACATTTTACTGAAGGGTTGTGTTCATAAGGTTACATGATATGCAGTAGTAAGCCCTTACTAAGCCTGAATAAACACTTATATAGACTTATTCCAACAGTCTCATCGCACTAGTGTGCAGTTTGGGATGTAGCCTTTAAATCACCAGCTGTTGTTGAAAATTAATGGCATCCATCCCTTTGGACAAACATGTCAGTTGTCAGAATGGGCTTATGTAGGTGTTATGTAGCCCTATAAACCCCAATTATGAAATTTTCAATTATCAAATTAAGCCATTTTGCCTCTATGTTGGAAAACATGATTTGCAACTGCACTACTGTCAGAGCTGCTTTTGTAGAAATTAATCAACACCTTCTGACCAATCAGCATGCAGAATCCAACAGCACTGTGGAGTAATGTATAATATTTCATATAAGATCATTTTTTTTATAATTTGTTCATTCAAACATGTTCATACATTCAAAAATGGGATAACTGTTCCACAGGAATTATTGTATAACTTCCTTATTCATTTCTAATGTTACTGTAAAAATATAACTACATATAACAATAATTATACATGATTTTATAGACATTCTGCAGAAAAAGAAAAAACACTGTAGCGGGTAACCTGAACATTCATGAACACTTTATGAAGAAAAGACACTTTTCACTTATGTAAATTACAGGACAAAATGTCCTCCTGGCCCTTTAATCCAATTTTCAATTGCTGCAATGGAGGAAGAAAAGCTGCAGCATGGTAATTTTTGTTCTTATTTGTTTTTTAAATCAGGTGTTTTTCGTTCCTTACTGAGCCCAGGGTAATTAATCATCGGACGATTCTAGGTTTTAAAACAACAGCCTTTGGTAGCTGTTCAGAATTTTTTTTTTCCTTCTATTGATGAAATGTGTAGCTGATTACCGTGGACCCGGCCATATTACAGATTCCACAGGCAAACATATGGAGGCGAAAGCTTCTTATTGAGAAGCAAAGTACAGGAAAATATTTAAAAACACAAGGAGCACGCGAAGCAAGAAGCAGCAGGATGGAACGAGGAGCCACGTTTTTGCAACTGCAGTCACATTATTCTGCCATTTGCTTGTGCAAATGCAATGAGCAATAACGAAATATGATGAAATACAAGCATTTGATGGTATATTTCCTCCTGGAGATTTGGGCTGACGGCAAAAAAATCGATCAAAACAGCAGCTCATTTACTGATTCGAATATTTTAGAATTTCAATTTTCATAGTTTGAACTGAATGGAAAATACAGATAAAATCTCACGCTAATGCAGTCTGAAGCTGGGGAGCGCAAACATGTGCAAACACATGAATAATTCTGGCTTTTTTTTTTTTTTTTTGTTCTAACTCTGATTTCTTTGAAATATAGCAGGGCTAATCAGTTGCAGAATCACTGAAACACATTTACAGCGCACATATATTTTCACACCAGTATGATCTCATTGAAAAATCTGTAGGAATTTATGCGCAAGAGCAGTTCTGTTGGTTTTTAGGCACAAAACAAGATATGATTACTAAATGCATTTCTTATCCAAAATTTATGAACTGTAGATTTTAGGTTTTTTTTCAAATTACACTCATTATACACTCTTTATGCAAACTCACGATATCAGTGTTTCTTGTGCAATAATAATAATAATAATAATAATAATAATAATAATAAGTATTATTATTTACTGCAACTCTCAACAGTTTTTTCACCCCTGCTTCAGCTCCCGCTTCTTGTCCATACAGCAAAATAACAGGATGTGCTGGATCAAGTGCTATTTTATAAGCTGTTGAATATTAATGCGTGTGGGTGGAAGCTCTTTATCTACTCTTTATTAATGACGTTTTATTTTACCTGAGATTACCGATGCATTTTTCACAGCTTGCCTTTTCACGGCTTTTGCCATGCCAAATAGCCACTTTGTTTATTTAAGTGCAGTTTACTGCTCTTTTGTAGATCTTTTTAATGTTAAAACATTTTTTAATGTTAAAACACTGTATTGCACAGTACTGTATTATTTTTTTTTTTTTAAATTAAGCAATAAATATCACCTATAGGCCTAATGTGTGCATACAGATGGATAGAAACGTCCCATTCTAGCTGTTATTAGTGATAATCAATAGAATAGATAATATGTTTAAAGTATAAGCAGCCTTAGTTTATGGTCATTCAAGGGCAGAATTTGAGTTTGTCACTTCTGACTTAGATCACTTGAATACTCATGATTGAAAAATGACCCAGACAGAGATAACACATATGCACCACTGTGCCCACACACACACACACACACACACACACACACACGCGCACACGCACACTTCCTACATCCTGTAAATATTTAGTTTCATCTCTGTAACCAATGCCATGAATGTAGTTCTGAAATGCAGAGGATGTATCCGCACCAGTTCCTGCAGCATCCCGCTCGTAAT
This sequence comes from Pangasius djambal, assembly GCA_022985145.1. Lineage (NCBI taxonomy): Eukaryota > Metazoa > Chordata > Actinopteri > Siluriformes > Pangasiidae > Pangasius > Pangasius djambal. Next base: position 27,788,159 of record CM040980.1, on the reverse strand, counting down.
GACAGATCGTTTTCATTTCCCCTCCTTCAGCCGCCTGCCTCAGTTTTCTATGTAGAGGTCATGATATCCAGAAAAGCCATATCGTACAAGTGTATCACAGTATAGCATCCAGATCATATGAGGCACATCACCTCTCCTGAAATAGAAGAGTGCCGGATGCCTGCCTATGTCACCTGCTTGGGTACAAGTGAAACAGAGAGAAAAGAGGAAGGAAGAATACATTACCCGTCTAAAAATACATATGAATTATTGCTTCTGAATCAGACTTACGGTTTCGCCCTTTGCGGGGTAGCAGGATACACACAGGTCAGAGGATCTGGTGTAAAAAGAAAAAAAAAGAAAGAAGCAGCTTTTTACTGTATTTTATTCATTTTTACTGAATTTCATTCATATTCAAGTTTTTTTTTTTTTTTTTTTTTTTTTTTTAGCAACAGGCATTTGTAAAACTTCTTAAAACATAAAGTTATATTGTCCAAATATAGATATTTTCCTAGTGGTGTAATAATGCCTGCTGGAATTGGGAGTCAATCTTCAAAGACAGATACACAATTGTCTGATTTTTTTTTAAAGTGTTAGATGAAAGTCTGACCATTTTAGCGCCTCATAATTGCATATTAAATGTTAAAAATGTAAAAAAAAATTGCAGTATAAATAATATTATTTTATTGATGTTTTCTTATATGAATGAAGGAATATAATACAGCTATTAGACTGCAGTAACTGACCTTAAGCATGTGCTTCCACCGAGACACATGAAGTCAACCTCCACATGTGAAAGATTGCAGTGTGAAAAAATATTTCGTTAACGTATTCTTTGACCCTCTCTAGCAGTACACTGGTCAAACTGACTTACTGGATATTTTCGAACAGTATAAACAAAAGAATTATTTTGTCAGCGCAAGTCTTCTATAAGATCAGTCCGGACACTGTTGGGTTTCTGTGTGTAGAGTATTGTGACTGAGTATCTACTTTCATACGAGCCATTAACCACTACTGTGGAGTGTGACATCACGCATAAATTCAATGCTGAAATAAAGGTACCAAACTGTACTAAAGTTCTTGGGATGGTACCATCAAGGATACATCTTTTGTGCCTTTAAGTATGTACATTTTACCTGAAATCGTAAATATAGTGTATGATTAGAAATATATAATTGGGACATAATTGGATCACAAAGAACAAATGTACCTTAAAGATGCACCTTCTTACCTAAAAGAAGGTTTCAAAGGATGGATACTCCCTTGATGACATCACCCTGGAGAGCATAGGGCATTGGAACCTGACCTTAAATTTGTATTTATTTGTTTGTTTGGTTGGTTCATTTTCTGTATAAGAGGTAAAGTTTTGTAATGGCTGATGTTTGGCCGAGACACACTGCTGTCATACAGCTGCTGCAATAAAAAACGTTCAGTCAAACCAGGCCGTGAATGACGAAGCAGTCGTGCACTGCAATGCAGATGAATATGAGCTTATAGCTAATCTCTCCTATTTAACACAGTGCAACATGCTCGCACCTCGCTGTGGCGCTGGGGGAAAATAAATGCTGCTTTAACTCTGCAGTAATTACGCCGAAATGTATTCAGATTCACGTTGCACAATGCGGCGCTCAATTAGCGCGTGCTACGTCTACACTTTAAAGCTTCTTTCATCTTCATCTAATGCCAAGCGTTCAGGATCACCTCTCCATCACAAGGATGTTTCTAAGTGCTTAGAAACTACTGAGATTTTAATCACTTTCATCCATTTTAAATGAAGTAGATAAAGTGCAAGGAAAATGGAGGTTTCACTCTTTTTTCACCTTCCTTAAGTGCATTTCTACCTTTTGGCGCTGACATGTTTATACTGTATATTTGTGTAATTGCGAAAGCAGGAATTAATCAAGAGAACGATGCCTGATGTGTTGAAACAGATCGACCTAATAGTGGAAAATATTAACCCCTTAAACTCTGAGGAGTTGGGGGGAGACAGATTTATATTTTTGTTCCTGTATCTGCAAACATGGGCCTAGCTAAGGGGTGGCCTAGCATGAAGCATGGCCACCCCTCTGACCGCCTCAATAAGACATTATTATTATAAGTAGTAATAGTAGTAGTAGTAGTAGTAGTAGTATTGTCAGTGCAGTTCCCAGCATCATGCCCATTTCATCATTGTTCAACAGTGAAGGTTGTCAGTGTGTGTAATATCATGCAGGAACAAGCTAGTTTAGCTAACTAACACAGCAGCGAGCTATTCCCTGTCCCAAACTGACCACAATGAACAAACATTGGATTTCTTCAGTTTGTGATTAGCTTCTATTAGCTGATGATATTGGATTAGTAATGCTAACATATTTCATAAGATGTAGCCTGTAAGCTATGATGTTAGGTATTATTTTTTTTGTAGCTAACTAGATGACAGAGAAATTGCTATCTGGCTATATATATATATATTTATACAGCCAGAACTATCTGTTTTACACAAAATACAAATACAAAAATAGATTCATGAGAAAATAAAATGCAGGTGCATTGTTTTTTTTTTGTTTTTTTTTACTGAATGTAATTAATGGGGTAATTAATAAAAAGCAGCAGGTTGAGAAACACTGGTCTAGTAATCTAGTAGGTTATCAGGGGACAATGTGCTATGTTGAGAAATCATGACACACACTCTAAGCTCATCACAGTAGCAGTGAGTTAATGCTGTTATTCTGCACCTCTTTTCATTTCCCCTCTGTCTCAAAAGACGAAGGCCTTTTGCCCTAATTGGCTCCACAGCACATTTTAAAGCGACAGTCTTAAGCGGATCTGAGTCCCATTCATCTCAGCTCGCTTGTAACGATCATTCTGCAAACAACGCCATCGCCTTAATAAGAGACCAGGTGGGTAATTGATGTGGTTACTAAGTGGCTCATTTGCATCCTTTACTCACATAAAACAAAGCAGCAGGGGAGGGCATTAAAAGGCATCTCAGACTTTCTGACGAGCCTCAGTGCTAGCTCCGATCGGTAATTAAACTCTTCAGGGGTTCCACTTCGCTCTCCTTTTCACCCCCCTCTGGGGATGTTCAATGAAAAGATAAGCAGAAAACTTACAGGTAATCGGGGAAATTAAAACATGCTTCCGAGGCGTTCTTCGTTAACCATCAGCTTAACCCACATTTTCCGAGTGAAGCCCTGGTCTCCCCTGGGCCGTGGGCAGTGAAATGATGTGCTGGCTAAAAGAGGCACTCAAGCCAGCACTGAGTTTCCGGTCTCTAACGGTGTTAATGGCTGAGGGGAACGGGGACACACTGCACGTAATCACGACGCATCAGCAGGAGCGACATGCCATGCTTATAATAATAACAGAGTCCAAAACCAGATTCATAAAATACCACAGGGTGCCTTTTTACGAAGCAGATACACCAGGGTCTGAAATTTAGCGAAAGTGAGCGAGCGCTCAACAATACAGTCAGAAAGTTTGCATCCCTCAAGGTTTAGGAATGAAGAAAAAAAAAAAAGGAAGATGTGTATCTATTTTACAATTAATCTCCAAAAAAATCCAAACAAGAAACAAGAATCCAAAACTTTTTAAAAGTGGTTTCACTATGACCCTCCTGGTCTATTTTATTTTATCCTAACTGGTCAGAAGGTGTTGATTACTTTTCTATAACAGCAGCTCCGAGAGTAGTGTATCTGCAAATCACAGTTTGTTTATATTTAGCATTTCTGAAAGGAGTCTCCAGTGTCAGTGGCAAGTTTTGCGACATCTTCAGGAGAGACGAGGTTATGCTTTTCGGTTTCTCTGTAACATGACACTCTGAGATATTTGTCTTATTCACTTAGAGAGGCTGGTGAGGGAACGAGAGTTTATAGCTGCTGCAATGTAAATGAGAACAGGAGCTAACTCGTTTCATGGACGTTCCACAACATTAAATGCAGCCACATATATATAAAAAGTATGACGTGTCATTCTTTAATAAATAAAAAGTTCATAATTCTTGGCAGATTTCTGTGGTGTAACGGGAATAAGACACTTCAGGATGTGATGTTATAGGAAAGTAATCAGCTTCCTGGTGATAAAAGTCATTCCACTTCATCACATCAGCGACTATTTTACTATAAAAGTGCGTCACATTATCTACAAATATATTCATCTGCTGTTCTTGACATTGGCCCCAGGATGATATTGCTGAATCAGCCTGGCAGTAATAGCTACAAGTAATACGTTAGACTTGTTTTCTTTTTTTTGTTTTTTTTTTTTGAGGAAAATCAAAAGGATTTCAATAAAAATAAACGAGAGGAAAGTCATCCACACCGCCATGGCTTTACTCTGTCATGCAGGAGAGCAGCTGCTGTGTAGTAATCGCCCGCTGTCTGGGTAAAAGCATGTGGTGGAGGCCTGCTCGGTTGTAACTGTATAAAAAGTGATGCTGATGGATGCAGTCAGGATGAGTGATGGAGTAAATGGCGGTGCTGAAGGTTTCACTCAGCCTCGGTGCTGTGCCGTTGCCAGAGCCCTCGATTTACCCCAGCGAGAGGGAAAATGTGCAGCAGTTACGAGCTCATCTTAAACTTTTCTCCAGCACACCGGGGTTTCATGCAGACACTGTTGTTTCACAGATGAGAGAAAAAACACACAGTTTCAAATGCTTATAATGTGTCCTGATGTATAGTGTCTACTCTCATTGTATCCAATTTTGGTTGAAACAAAAAAATCTGAGTCTATTATCAAGTCTGTTTTTATTTCATCCAGATGTATTTTCTTAAGAATGTCTAATTTAAAACATGTCCAAAAGGCCCTACAGTACAAAATCTCACTCAGTTGATACTTATTTTCCCATAACAGCATGCGTTTTATTCCAGTGACTCCACAGAAATTTGCCAACAATTACAATTTTAAATTTTTAAAGAGGGGAAACATGATACTTTTGGTTCGTTTTTATTACGTGTCATGTTGAACAGTTCAAGTTTCAACTTTCAAGTTTCCTGTCATGTGCATAAAGAGTGCTTGAGTATCAATATACAAGGAAATTCTTGTGCTACGACTGCACACTCCTACCCAGACACAGTGCAGAGAGGTAAAGCTGCATCTTCGAGTTTCCCAAAAAAAAAACAGTCGTACCCTCACCAGCCTCTCTGTATTCTCTCTCGTGAAGTTAAGAAGACAAAAAAAAACAACATGTTTACTCAAAAATCATGTTACTGAGAAACCACAAAGCATAAACTCCTCTGTCCTGATGTTGGAAAACATAGTTACAGCTTCACCTCTGACTGACACTGGAGACTCCGTCCATAGATGTTAAATAGATCTCTTTAGAGAAAACTTTACTACATCAACAATTACAATTTCCTGTGCAAGTCTCTCTGAATGAGCTGTTACTATAGAAACAAGAACGAAACGAGTGTGTTAATATAAACATGTTTTTACACTTGCACGATCATCAGAGCTGCTGTTTTATAGAAAATTAATCAGCACCTAAAATAGTTATCACTGGACTCAGATTACTGTATCCTAAGACGTTTGAATATGTTTCAGCCCTTCAAGAAACAAAACTGTTCTTCTCTCATTAGATCTAAGTCTGAGAAACATGAAATTAGCTCTCGAGGTTGTAGCGCGAAAACAACCGGTTCGTGCCTACTGTCAAATTTAATACGTTTCTGTTCTCTATACTGTCTGTATAAGTTTCCAGTTACAGACTGAGGGTGCAAAGTACTCGAGCTGGCTAATGGCACGTCTCCCGAGAGCACATCTGCTGTTTAATGTTCTGCTGTGGTTTATGAAGGCATCACTTCGGGCCATAAGAACTGCACCTGCAGAACCGTCCAAACAAGAGAAACAGCGCTCTTATTGTAAAGTGCCCTCGTAACGTAAATATTTCTCTTCTCCTCACTCTAAACTCCCGTAATGAAGCAGACAAATCCTAACCACATGGGTGTGTAGCACGGTGCAGGGAGATAGATTAGGAAGGAGGGAGGGAGGAAAAGGGAGCTGTGTTATGACTCCATGCAAAATAAATTAAGAAAAGGAAAAAAGGAAAGATTGGGGAATCAATGCAAAGGACCCAATGCTCATAAAGTCACAATACAATGCACAATATAGTTAAGTGACAACTGAAATCAAATTGAACCATTTAATGTCCCAAACAAATACGACGGTGGTTTAGCTTTATATTATGGTCTTTTACTTTACATTATCTAATTGTTTTGTTCCTTTATCTCCAGTAAGCACTTTGTGCTGGTCAGGGTCGCGATGGATCCTATCCCCAGAGCACGTAGCGTGAGGTGGGAATACACTCCGGATGGAAAGCTAGTCCATTGCAGAGAATCACACACTCATTCACACTCACCAATCCACCTACTGTAGTAAAGTGTCAAATCCAAACGATTGACTCGAATGATTCGTCGGACCAGTCCTGTAGAAAACGTGGTCTGACTGTTGGAAGTAAAACTTCACCTTATCCTGATATAATACACGACCTCGCATTAAATGTGTCTAGAGTGTATATATATTATGAAGAGAAATAAAGCTTAGGAGGACGTGTTGGTGCTTCTGGTGAGGTGAGAGTCTGTAGCTAGCGCAGGTAGCTTGCTTTGCTAATCTGCCATTGAAGCTTTTACAAAGCATGAAACGTGAAAAGCAAACCGCTGATTAATACATTATGTGAGTTGTGCTTACCTGTTTACACTACATGTCCACACGAGACAAACTACAAGCCAAACGAGGGACTTTGTATTTTGGGTATGTGAACGTAGGGCAAAAAGTAAATCCATTCTCACGCATCGTTTTCTGAGACATTTTCATGACCAAGTTCTTCATCGTGTATAGTGCGACCAGTCTCGGTCCATATAAAACAACAGGTAGGTAGTTATCCGTCTCCTTTTCCTCTCCTTTCTCTTCTTTACCAGAGTCATTTCTGCTTGGTTTCAAATATGAGTGGAGCAAATCGTCCATGTAGCATGAAGGACGGAAACCTCTACGGCTGAGATACCTCCACTGGCCATGTCTATGAGATGGACTCTGGAGGACATTTATCTTTCTCAAGGATGTACTTTATCTAAAACAGAGAGAAAGAGAGAAATAATCTACTGTCATAAGAGTTACGTTAGAAATATGTGGAAATATGTTCTTTAGCAATGTTTAAGTAATTTGTGTGAAAACTGTGATATGACTCTGAAGGCCTTACGTTTTCTAAAGCAATATAGTACTTTGTTACGATTACAACATGTTTTGTTTTAATGATATTTTATCATTTTAAAAGTGATGTGCATGGGACTATTTTTTATTCCCACTCCAGCCTATTAACAAAAGTTTTCTGGCTAATCCAACCTGCTCCCAAATTAATTCTAACCAATCCACTCTGCTCTCTGAGGAATTCTGACCAAACCTGCACACTTCCAGAGGAATTCTGACCTATCCTGCCTGCCCCCAAAAGGAATTTTGACCAATCCTACCTACTTCTGAAGGAAATCTTCCCTTGAAATAATTCTTACCAATCCCACCCGCTCCAGGAGGAATTCTCACCAATCCTGCTTGCTCCTGAAAGAGCTCTGACCTATCCCACCCACTGCCAGAGGAATTCTGACCAATCCCATCCCCTCTCAGAGGAATTCTGACCAAACCCATCCCCTCTCAGAGGAATTCTGACCAATCCCATCCCCTCCCAGAGGTATTCTGACCAATCCCATCCCCTCCCAGAGGAATTCTGACCAATCCCATCCCCTCCCAGAGGTATTCTGACCAATCCCATCCCCTCCCAGAGGTATTCTGACCAATCCCATCCCCTCCCAGAGGTATTCTGACCAATCCTGCTTGCTTCTAAACCATTTTTGACCAATCCTGCCCACTCCTGGAGGAATTCTGTCTGATCTCACCCTCTCCCACAGTCATATTTTTTACATGCCTACAGTATTTTCATGATAATAAAAAAGTGAACGTCATATTTAAAAAAAAATATACACAAATTAGTAATTTAGACAGTGACAATGAGGATAGAGCAGTTAGTGGCCTTTCTTTTTTTTCACACAAGCGCCATAATTTTTTGTTTGGTCCCATGGAATCCCAGTCCTGATGCATACACACTTCCAGTTTGTTTTAAGAGTGTAATTTTATTAATACCAATAACATAGCCTAAAGACATCAATGTCCTGAATGAGTTTTGCTTTAATTATGGAAAAGACAACTATTCAACTAATTTATGAATTACTGGGCAACTTAAAAAAAAAAAAAAAAAAAAGAATCATCCTGCAACCACTAACGTGGATACATTAAAGACATGCATATTAATCATGTGAATATTTGCATCATAAGCTACCTCTTTCTGTAAGAAATCCTCCGCATAGCCAAGAACCAAACAAATGTGGGAAATTGCATGGGATTTTATAGCCTCTAAGGAGCACTGGCATCGATCGCTGATTTAATGAAAGCTACTGTTCTTCCTGGCTCCCACTCCCAGCTCTCATTCCTCACTCTTTCGGGTCACTCCGCTTAAAATGCCTCCCTTAATCAGATTTCTGTTAAAAGCTGTAAATAGAATCTGGGCTCGGCTGCCAAGACACACTCGTGGTGCACGGTCCACAGCCCACCAACCTGTTTCTCTTTCGATGCAACAAGAGTGCAGGTGCGTAGTTTCAGTTACATCTTTATTCCTCTCACAGAGAGAGAGAGAGAGAAAGAGAGAGAGAGAGAGAAAGAGAGACATCTTTACGGTTACATTTTCTTGTCCCTCAGCCAAGAGTGCTGTAAGACCAGAAATTGGCTGCAATCAAGCCTCAGAGCCTTTCACAAATGATCCGCAATCACTGTGATATGAGATAGGATTGCTGTTGTGTAACACGCTCATTTTCCGTATTTATTGTTTGAGTGCGTCGAACAGATTGATCGAAATTGTATATAATTTTAATAAGCATGACGGCTGCATAATTGAGGCTTCGTGAGGTGTGTAAAAACAGTGGCAATGATGATCCTTGATGCTTCATCCTAATGCGTTTGTTATTAAAATCCAATCATTCATTTACAATAGGCACTTTATCCTGGTAAGGGTCATGGTGGAACCAGAGCCTGTTCCCAGGATGGGATGCCACTTCATCACACTCAATTTAGTGTCCACCAATCCACCTATGTATGTTTTCGGGAGGTGAGAGGAAACCGCAGAACACTGAAGAAACCCTACACGGACAGAACCTCAGCACAGACGGTAACCCGAGGTCAGAATCAGCCCCATGCTTTCAAATATTCTTAGACACACGCTACTTTCCTCCGGTCTTTTTTTTTAATACAGAGCCACCATTTTTCTCAGTACACAAATTTAGACGTGATATCCAGTCGACAAACATACGGTTAATGGTGCTAATTGGGGTTAATAATGCTCTGATGCAAACGTTTATCATTCCTAATGTTCCCTGTGCTTTCAAATTGAGTTTGATTTCCTGTGAGGATTTATTCTTCCTTGTTCAGTTGCATCATGGTCTGTATAAAAATGTAAAAATATGCAGTACATTAACTGTATGATGCAGGACTTTTTTTATGCACACTGTGCTGTGTAAAAGTCTTAGTCGTTTCATTCTGATTTGAAGTCACCACTGTAAAACTGAAACACTAATTAGGAAAAACGCAAAGAGCCGCTGATATTATCTCAGCCAGAGCACTATGAGCTCTACGCCTACATTGTTCGTGTTTTTTCTCTAAACATTTACCTATAAAAGGTGACTTTTTTGAGGATCTGAAGTGGAATTCTTCATTCTGGAAGTGACTCATGTTTTCCATTGTGTTCATTCACAAATTAGGATAAAACATGCAAAGCAATGCTTACGTTTTGATCCGAATTTCAAAATTACTCTTTTTTTTTTTTAATTATGTATACCACATTACTGCTGAACTCTAGATTTGATCGGTCAGAAGGTGTTGATTAATTTTCTATGACAGCATCTCTGGCAGTGATGCAGGTTTATATCACGTATTTTAATGCACTGGTTAAAATACGTAATCATTTCAATATTGACAGCTTAACAAAAACAAGTGTGTAATCACTGATGGTGAAAGTTTCTGTAAGCAACAGCATCTAACTCGTTTCATGAACGTCGCACAACATTCAGTGTAACTATGAGTGGCATAAAAAGTATAAATTTTTTTTTTAATAATAGAAAAATAATGTTATGGAACTGCTGTGGTATAAGAGAAATAAAACACTTCAGGACATCGGTGATGGTGTGATGTGATGAAGTGGAGTAACATCGCAGCGTCACAAAGTCGACTGCCATAGCAGTACGTCCCGAAAGGTTTCATTCTTTCTTTACATATCAGATCTCAAACCTATTTTCAGACAGGCTAACAAGAATCCTCTGACATTATCCAATGAGTAGCTGAGAGTTGGATTAGCTCCTGTACATAATGATCAGTGACCAAATGGAGAATAAATCCTCAGCATTTATTACCGTTCGTCCATAAATGACCCAGTGTGATTACACACTATTACATATTTCCAAATAATTAAACCTTCATGCGTATCACAGACGCCCGCTTCACTGGACTCCCAACCTGTCTCATAGGCTTTTAAGGCAATTAAAGGATGGGCCTTGAATAATAATTTCTCCTTTCCTGATGCATTGAGGTCTTCCTGTGCATTCATAATGCGCTCATAAGGCACTGTACACATTGTTATAATTATTTATGAAAAAGAGTTACACTTTATCGCTATCTTTATGATGCAGTATATATTGCTGACATGATGAGTAGTATAGAGAACACATTTAACAGCAATACCGAACTCACCGTTGCATGGTACATATCATTAAACCTTGCTTGATTTTTATTTTTTTTTTTTTTTTTTTAGACAAAAATCATTTCACACAAAAATTCTGAAAGAACTTGTTAGTGTGTCCGACTGAACATAAAGCATTCAGCAAACTGGAGCTGAATTTCTCTGGTATTTGTGACATAATGTGTTAGCTTATAATTCATTCTGTTAACAGGTTATAAAGGAATTATAAACATTGATATAAACTGTCCTGCCTTTTCATAAATAATTATAACGATGTACTGTATGTAATGCCTTATGAATTAATTATAGCATCCTAAAATGTCCCACGTGATTTTGTTACCGAACTATTTATAGCACATTGTTAGAGTTTTATGAGGTGTTATAAAAATGCTTACAGTAAATCATTACCAAGTTTATAAAGAATTATAAGCACAGTTATAATCATTTATGACTACTGGACTTCAAAGAAATTGTTAGCTCTGCCCAACGAGTCTCTCGTTAGATTCAAATAAATCAATTAACAAGAAGTTAGAATGGACACAGCAGGATTTTATACTGATTTATTCACGTGATGAGATCAAATGAGAACAGATTCAGCTTCGTATTCACAACTACAGCAGCGATTTATAGTGTAAGTATCAAATCATTTCATTTCAAGACGTCTGGTTCTGTCCTTAACCTACATAACGTGTATAAATTCTCCAGGACAGAGTGAGCGATGCGATGCTGAGTCTTTAAACATGGAGAACACTGCCACCTAGAGTTTAAGCACCGAATCCGCCTCTGAGTGAACAACGTCATGGATTACGACTAATCAAGTTGAACTTGAACTTGAACAGTGAACTATGAACATGTTCATAACAGGCATTATAAACATTGTTAGAAGTCTCTATGAAAGCGTATTACACTTTACAGTAATGTTTATTATATAATAATTTACTACTAATAACTATCTCTATTAATAACTGCAGTATAACTGTATTATATTAATAACTGTATATCACTCGGTTTTATTAATAAAAGATAAAACTACAGTGTAATTTTGGACTTGATGCAATTGTGAGAAATGCACTATTGTAAAATGTAGGTTTAATAAACATTTTTAAAAAAATATGTCTCACTTATACATAAGTCGTTATACATATGTTAGAATATTAATAACAGTTGATATCAGTATTATGGAATATTTAAGATTTGGGGCAAATACATGCCACAGCACATGCTACGATGCATTACAAAAGACGGATGCTATTTCTGGGGAGTTCAAGTTTAAAATTCAAATACAAAATTTAGGAGAAAAAAGCAAAGAAAAAAAAAAAGAGTTCATCCCCAAAACAGGGTCTCAGTGTGTCTATAATCAAAAATAGTTTATTATGCAATCTGAGTTTCTTTAACATAACCCTACTTTTAATGAATCTTACTAACAAGTCATAATACATAATAGCTATCGCTTTAAAGTGCAATGAAATTTCACAAATAATTATTTTCAAAAAATGTTATATATGGTGCAGGATTTATAAATGTATTATAACATGCTATGAATGTATTTATACATCATTATAGATATGGTCGTACTTTTTATCCATTCATAGCTGTGTTTGATGATGTGGAACGTCCGTGAAACAAGTTAGCTCCTGGTATCTAGATATAAACACGCAGCTTGTTATATTACTGAGAAATTTCTTGTAAAAAAGTGTAAACTCCTCTGTCCTGAAAAGTGTCGGAAAACCGAAAGTTGCAGCTTTACCTCAGACTGTTACAAAACGCTGGCACTGACACTGGAGACTCCTTCCATAAATAAATTTTTTTTTTTTAAAAAAACATCTCTTTACGGAAAAGAGTCCAGTATACGAGTCCATGTGAAGGAGCTCTTACTGTTCGAAGCTGCGCTTCTGTCAGAGCTGCTGCTATAGAAAATTAATCAACACTTTCTGACCAATCAGAATCCAGAGTCTGGATAATGTCAGCTAGAAAAGCTGAAGAAAGCTTTATGGTGATAGATTGAACCTTTTTTCATGAGTGAATCATGATTTATTCGCTCTCGCTCTCGCTCTCTCTCTCTCTCTCTCTCTCTCTCTCTCTGTAATACTATATATTTGTAGCATTTGAGTTACTCTATGATAAATTGGTTCCTCAAGGATGCATTTAATGCTCAACAGTTTGGGGGGTTTAAAGCTTTAGATAAGTCTCTGAAACTTTGTTGTCGGGTTCTAGACAGAACATTAAGGGCTCTTTAGTGAGAACTGTTGGCTAAGAAATAGGAAAACACTCTGAACTACTTTAGTCACTTAGATCCATAATGTAAAGCTAAAGCTTTAACCTCATCGGAAAAAGAAAGGATAGTGAAATATTTTACTCTCGATTGTAACGTCACAGTCAGGTGCAGCTACAGATCATAAAACATGACATGGATAGCAAACAAATGACATTTTCAGTTTCGGTTTAAAAATTCCGGTTTGATTTATATCAACTCTGATGCGTTGGCAAATGTGTTTTAGTTCTTGATTTATTCCAGTTTCTGGCAACGTTTCCCATCGTGAGGATTCATCATCTAAAAAAATCTAAAGTTTGCAAAAGTGTTTCAAAGTAGAGCGAAAAGCGCAGAATAGAAAATCTGGACCTCAGCCATTAGGAAAGTCATAACTGGAAATCCGTAAATGTTACACAATCTACGATAAAAAAGAAAAAACTATTTACAGTAAATATAGACAATTTTTTTTTAAATGCATTCATCATAAAAAAGACTGCAAAAGACTGCAGAATTCTGAGATACTATCTAATATGATTGCTTTACTGTCCCGCACTTTATTTGCTTTTTTCTTATTTTAAGCAATTATTTTATTCTTATTTTGAATAATTAGCGATATCCAGCGTGTTGCTGTGTGTAAATGAAGAATATCACACATCAGCATTCATTATTAGTGCACTTTCTATTAGCAATTTAAATGCAAGCCCTGTTCGTAGCCTTGTTCTAGCATTTATTAAGCATTTTATTGACTTTTAGCAATTGAGCAAAAAGCCCAGTTTACTGCAGATGAATGAGACAATGCAGTGATTTTTCTTTCATTGAGTCTCGTGTTTAGGAACGCTTCGGAAATAAATGCGTCGTGCGAGCCAATGCTGTTTGTCACCACGACTCTGCAGCGTGCCACGGCAAATCCGCTCGGCGTGTCAGGAACTTGACACGGACGCCGTGTTAAGAAAGAGAGAGTGCGTATGTCCTCTGCTCCGACTATTTCATCCTCTGTTACGAAATTCATGGAGTTAGACAGGAACGTGCAACAGAGAGACCTCACAGTGTCTCTGTCATCACGCATTAGCAAGGTTGGCAAGTTACATGTCATTAATATGGGTAGAAAAAGTGTTTAAAATGAAATAAAATGTAGATGAAATAGTCGTAATAATGACAGAAATGCAACAGATAATAGCAGTGAAAGAAAGTAAAATAAAAACAATAAGATATAAAAATATACAATAATTACAATTTTTTTTAAAAATGATAGAATTCATAATTAGCGAAATATGATTTAAAAAATAAAATAAAATATTTATTTTAAAAATAAAGCAAATAATAACAGCTAGTTATATGCTAAAAATGCTGAAAATATTATTTTTTAGCTTTCAGTGATAAATGGAGCATGACGAGTGTTTATTCTGATTGCCTGTTGTGTAGAAATACAGAATAATGCATATTAAATAAACATTTGTGTAATGTGTGCTTTAATAAACATATAATAAGACCTTAATTAAGCCCTTGTATGTGTTCCCTAAAAGAAAATGTTTCCAAAATGTTACAGTCAATTCTAAACTGATTAATACTTTTTTCTAAGCCGATTAATACGTTTTATTTTTGTGTATTTACAGGAGGTTAAGCTGAAGAGATGTGGTCAGGAATGTTGTGTTAAAGCTCAGGAGATCGAGCCGTTCTGCATCAGCAAACGCCAAAGCAGGAAATATGAGGACATGCGCTGGACTGATGATGATGGATAAGTAAAGGAAGGATGGGTTATAAATATAGATATTTGTAGATCCACGTAAAGTCACGGTTTATTTAACAACGCATACTTCTTTTTGCGCGCATCGGATCCGAGCGAGCTTCTTTCCACGAGCGCGACACAGAGAGACAACAGCATACTGCTACAATACATTATCATTAAAACCCTGCACTGATGCAACAAACCGAATCGTTCGCAATCAATCAGCAGTATCAAAACTCCCAACTGTACATCACACACACACACACACACACATGTACTCACACACTCGCACACTCATATATGCAGCCGTCTGCACAGCATTAGCAGCCAGAGCTGGTGGAGTCGACAGTAAATAACACACACTTAGAGGCGAACGAGTGCACAGGTCTGCTAATGGGGATGAATGAGGCTCATCAGTGAAGGATAGAGAGAACGATGATGTGAGAGGAGAGGTACAGGTGCACTGGAGCGCCAATGTGGAGGCAGCGTAACTTACGGAGAGGAATGGCGATCAGAGTCGGACACTATTTATATTCATTATCACATTACACTCGACACGTTCAATGTGTTCGCTATTCACGTCTGCGAAACAAGAGATAATGGATTCACAAGGCAGCGCTAAAGACCAGAGATTCTTCACAATGATAATTATTATCATTATTATTATTATTATTATTATTATTATTATTATTATTATTGTTGTATTCATGTAAATCCTTAATGTAAAGAGATAAAATGAAAAAAATTATAGATTCACGTTTCCACTATGTAGCTGTTTTATGGGGAAAAAAATGGTTTACGTACTGATGTCACTTCCTGCTTTTCCTACTGACTTCTTGTAGTAGGGGCACAGGATAAATAATGACACCGAATTTGCTGTGTCCTTCCTGTCAAAAAAACATTTCCACTATAGTTTTTTTTTTTTTTATATATATAAAAAATAAAAGAAAAATATTGCAGATAACTGATGTTTCCATTTCCCACATCGGCAATGTTTCCAATCTCTAAACCATCATTTTTAGCACAAAATCACGTGGATGAAAACCTGACTAATAAAATCCTCTCTTCATGCCTTCGATCCTATCTTTCATAGCGAGACTTGCTAGCTGCTAGCTCATATGCATGGTTTGGTATCTTGCTCGCCTTTTTTTTCTGAATTCTGAGGATTTTATTAAAGTATGACGTCTGAAATAATCCACATGTATGATATGGTTTTCAAACCGAATCGTGTCGTTTGAGTTACAAATAGTTCAGCAATAAAATGGAAACATTTCTTTGTACATGTCGGTGGAACAACAGACGTCAATGTGAAAATATGCTGAAATATTTATTGAATATGAATTTACAATTTCTAAATTATAAATCCTGAATTTAAAAAAATTGAGGTCGGAGAAAATTCATAATGTATAAAACCATGCAGATGCAGGTCAAGAGCTTCAGTTCATATTCACATCAAACATCAGAATGAAGAAGAAGTGTGATCTCTGATGGGCTGGTTTGAGTATTTCAGAAACTGCTGATGGGATTTTCACACTCAACAGTCTCTAGAGTTTACACAGAATGGTGCGAAAAAAAGAAAAAAAAAACATCTTGTGAGCGGAGGGTCTGCAGGCTGAAGCATCTCATTGATGAGAGAGATCAGAGGAGAATGACCAGACCGGTCTGAGCTGACAGGAAGTCTGTAGTAACTCAAATAATCACTCTTTACAACCGTGATGAGCAGAAAAGCATCTCAGAACACACAACACATCAAACCATGAGGCGGATGAGCTACAACATCAGAAGACCACATCAGGTTCCTCTCCTGTCAGCCAAGAACAGGCATCTGAGGCTATCATGGGTACAGACTCACTGAAACTGGACAGCTGAAGACTGGAAAAAGACCAAGCGATTTTTTTTTCTAATCTTCAACTGTCCAGTTTGGGTGAGTCTGTGCCCATGATAGCATCATATAGCCTCCTGTTTTGTTTTGTTTTTTTCTAATTTCATTAAACTAGAAAGAAGAAATCTGCTTCATCACTTTTGCACTGATTATATTGCGTGTTTTGTGTTTGTTTGTGTGTGTAAGGGTTAAAGGTTAAATTATGTGTGTGTGGTACGATTTTCAGGTCTCGCGTTGGTCCGCATTATATTTGAATCATAATTTGAACTATGTTTTTAGATGTGTTTTTTTTTTTCAGTGATATGTAGCATTACATTACATGCAGTAGTAGATTATTTAATAGAGTGCTTGCTGCCTCTCACATGAGAAGTGGACTGCTGACAGCTGGGAAATGCAGCTGGGTAAAGAAGCAAGAAAGCAAGTGTGTGAGGCTGTAGTTCCATCTAGTGGTGTAAAGTTTACAGGACATGAGATTCAATCTTAACCGCTCTCACTGCGCGATCTTTACATAAACGCCTGAATTCTCATCAGATTTTAAGAAAATAAAATTCACAATAAAAAAGCCACCTTCTTTGGACATTACATTACACTATTTTATGACTCACGATCATATTTACATTGTTCATTGGCCAAGGCAACCCTGATGGTGACTGACTATTATTATTATTATTATTATTATTATTATTATTATTATTATTATTACTGGTATTAGTAGCAGTAGTAGTAGTAGTAACCATTGTTGTAGTAGGAGTAGTAGTATTATTAGTACTACCTCATGGAACACTACCTGTTGTTTGTTTGTTTGTTTGTTTGTTTGTTTGTTTGTTTTGTTTATATATAAACCCTCTGTGTCATGCTGGTATAGGAAAATAATTAATGACAGTGGAGTGGTGTGATGAAGCAGAGTATCACCCAGAAGTCGATTATTTTCCTATAACAGCACATTCCAAAGTGTTTTATTCCTCTGATACCGCAGATATTCGCCAGTGAGTACAATTTTTAAATGCTATTAATGAGTGGCATGTTCTACTTTTTATCCTTTTATGTTTGCATTTTAATGTTGTGGAAAGTTAGTCCTTGAAACGAACTAGTTAAAGCAAGTTAGTTCCTTTTGTCACTTACGATATAGCAGCTATAAACAGTCATTCCCTCGGCAGACAAAAATCGCATGTTGTCATGTTACAGAGGAACCACAAATCATAAACTCTTCTGTCCTGAAGATGTTGGGAAACTTATTGATTGTTACAAAGCACTAGCACCTGAGACTCCTTCCATAAACGTTAGACATATCCTCACAGAAAGCACCGCCATGAGGTATGAGGTCTGAGGTATGAGGAGAGTCCACCGTACAAGTCCCTGTGAATGAGCTGTTACTATAGAGATGATAACGATATTACAACGAGTGCACTAATATAAACCCGTGATTTGGAGCTGCGCTTCATGTCAGAGCTGCTGTTACAGAATCGACATTTGTTTTTATGATTTACATTTCTATGATTTTAATTTCCTTCTCCTGACATAATATTTATTAATCCATATAAATGACTAATGCATCAGTAGTGACTGCTGGAGGTAAATAGCTGTGCTGCATATCCTGTCTGATGGGATTTGTTTCTGAATGCCTGAGTGACAGCTTATGCATAATGCATTAATTGCCTGGAAGATGAACAAGAGATGGGAACAAATGACTGCGTCTGCTTCCTGCTTTCTCAATGTTCCGTGAGGTTTGCAGAAGCTCTCGTTACACCCCCTCTGCCACACAACACGGTCAGCTTCATCACCATGTTTCCTGATTTAAGCAATCTGCTGTTTCAATAGGCCTAAGCCTATAGCGAACACAAACCCGGGTATTAAACAGCTAAATGTTCAGCATTTCTATATTTTTCAGTAAGAGGGTTCATGATGATCATGTGGAAACCCTGAACTGTAAATAAAAAATTAAATAAAATAAAACAACTATTCACTATTTTGCTTAATATCTCATTTGCATTGATATCTCATTATTTCATAACATAATATGCCATTATTTCAATATACTAAGTCATTATTTCAAAGTTATGATCTCATAATGTTGACTGACAATCATATGATATTGTCATTGTTTCAAAATTCTATCTCGTTATTTCAAGATTATTGAAATTATTCATTATAGCCCATTATTTCAAGATATATCTGTATTATGAGTTAATATCTCTTCATTTTGACTTACAGACTTATTTCAAGATATTATTTTATCATTATTTTAACTTAATCTTGTTATTTCAACTCATTATTTCAGAAGATAAACATTTTGAGTCATCTCATAATTATGGCTTACAGTTGTACAAAATGATGTCATTGTTTCCAACTAGTATTTCATTATTTCAAGAAAGCATGTCATTATTTAACCTCTTCATTTCTTGTTATTTTGTTATCTCATGATTCAGGTCTACGAACTTGTCATTTCACGATATTATTTCATTAGCTCAAGCTAGTTTCTTGTTATTTCAAGACAGCATGTCATTATTTTGGCTTAACGTCTCATTTACAACACGGTACCTTGAAATAATGGGTTATTTAGGCAAAGTGATGAGACCTTCAGTTTAAATAACAACAGAGCACTTCAATATTTTTCCACAACCTGCTCTCTATGGCTTCTGTAATAAGTGTAGAATCAGCAGTAGAAAGAAACAAATGTTTTGATTCACAGTCACACTTCAGACAGTTCCAGATTTGACCACAAGAGGACCTTGTGCTCCGAATACTGATTTGTTTTGACGATGACCAGGTATTTCGTTCCACCTGGTTGTAATTAGCCTCCTAGCATCAATCCTGCTCCACCTAGCTGTCTTTGTCAAGTTTAATGATTCCCATTGGGCTTTTTGGTGTTGCTGTCCCAATCTGTTCCTTGTTCCTGTCTACAGATTACCTTAGTGTTCTGGTAATGCTGATGAACTTTGTTGAGTTTTGATCTTGTTCTAATAAAATACTCGGAACTTGGATCCTTGGATTAAAAGATTAAAGTTAAAGAAGAAGAAGTGATTTTACTGCTTATGGTTTCAGCACAGGTGGAAGAATAGAAAATCCTGAAAAAGCCTGAAAATCCTGCCAATCACAGATCCTTCATACAGCTGAGAAGTGTCAACCGATAGTATTTATTTTTTCCATATCTCTATTTGTGTTTATTGTTTCCCCCCCCAGAGACATGTGTCAGAGTTCCCATCTCCAGTTCCCTCCTATAATCTCCATTACCCTGAAATGTCTTATACCAAGACAGCTCAAATGTATTTCATTATTTATTTTCTGACAGGAAGAGGCCCAGTTTTTTAAGAGATGTGGGTTTATAGATCGGTGACATTCGTCAGGGAGGTTGCTCCACATGTGCTTATACAGTGAAATTCAGAACATCTACCTTGGCAGGAGTTCTTCTTATTATGTAATGCAGGGGTTTAAACTCGGAATTAAAACTGGACTGGCTCGTTGTGGAGAATTATTGGCACTTGGACAAAATGTCAGTATCTATTGATAGCTTTCTTGCTGAGTGCTGAAGGATGTGGCAGCACAACTGTACAAACCTTTTACCACAGCATCATTCTATCACACAAAAGTCGGCTATGTCCATCCCTACTGTGTCCAGTCTGGTCATTCTGGTACTTCTTGTCCTGGGTATCCCTCTGCTGGTGCAGCACTGGTGACTAGTTCCTGTTATGCAGTAGAAAATTGCTGACTTAAGGCCCCCGTGAGGGCAGTGCAGTGGTACAGTGGGTAACTCTGCATGTTTCGCATGTTCTCTCCACGCCCGAGTGGGTTTCCTCCAGGTTCTCTGGTTTCCTCCGACCTCTCAAAAACATGCAGGTAGAAGGATAAGCTAAATTGCTCCTAGGTGTGAATGAGTGTGTGAATGGGTGTGTGCATGGTGCCCTGTGATGGATTGGTATTCCATCCAGAGAGTATTCCTGACTTGCATCCAGGATAGGCGATAAAGTGGTTACTGATGAGGGAGAAAGGGAGGAAGGAAGCAAGGAAGGAAGGTTGTCCCTGTGTTACTGGTCAATCCTGGATCTACTCTGGAGTCACAAAAAATATACTCAGCCTTGGAACTTGTTGAAAGTTCCTGTCATTTTTTCATTGTTAGTCATACAGTTTCTTAAGAACCAGATAATTCCTAGCCTCAGCCTCAGGCAATTTGCCTACAGGATAAGTACCATCTCATATCTTCCGTACATTTTGTATTGTCTTATTGTATTTTCCAGCCACAACCTTCAGAATGTTAAAGGTCGCAATATTTTGGCAGACAACCTTATCAAGAGCAACTGACATTATACAACTGAGCAGTTGAGGGTTAAAGGCCTCGATCAAGGGCCCAGCACTGGCAGCTTGTCACTGCTGAGATTTGAACTTACAACCTTCCAATCAGGTGTGTAAAGTCATAACCAATGAGCTACCACTGGGAGAAGTCTCTGGTTGGTCATGTGCCATGCGCTTTTTTCTGTAAAAGTAGGCAGGCCTTAGCAATGTCGATTGATGAAATATACCAGACTTTCTAGTGAAACACTTGCAAATCGAACCAGATCATTTCTAGATATTCCTGGATCCTGAATATCCCTTTTCTTTCAGCATGTGAAGAGTTTTCTCGGGCTGCCACACATTTCTTGTAATTTCCTGTATGCAATTATATATTAGTAATATGTACAGCATACAGTAATATAATAAAAACCAATATGCTGAATAATACAGACAAGGAATTGTGGAAGCTTTTTTTATGACCTGTATCTTGAAATTGATCACGTTGACGATTAAGGCAAAGGACCAATTAGATTTAATTGTGATGATGTAATCTCCTCTAATACTTATATATATATATATAGTTTTAGTCTTCAGGGACCAAATGCTTAGCAGCAACGTCTGAGACAGTGGAGACAGATGAGCGTATGAGCGTCCCTGACCAAATTTATCTTCAGTTTTAATGCTTTAAAGAAAACAGTATGATACAAAATATGCAAGCCAGAACTTCAGGAGATATTGGCATTTCACACCTCGACACCCAGCCCGCGGAAGCATGTACAGGTAAGCTATTAAATATCTGAGTGAGCTAGACTAGCTAGCCTGATCATTTGAGGTTTTACAGAATGAAAGGTGTAATAAATTTAAGATTAAGTCATTTCGATGTTTGGTAGCGTTTCGGCTGTGGTGCCAAACACATCTGCTACAGCCTATAGGTAATGCTCAGCGCAATGTGAAAGGGGCATCATTGCTAGATAGCTAACAGTGTATATAGAAACTTGTATGAATGAACATAAGCTAGCTAATGAACCTACACCGACAGCAGGGAGGTAGTGTTCACTTCACCATAGCTCACCTGGTTAGTTCACATAAAAACAGAAAAGAAAACATTTTCGGATTGGATGTGTCGACTGTAAACATAAATCATTTATCTGCAAAGTAATTACTCATGTTTTTCACCAGACGACTCTTTTTACTCTTACTCGAGTAATTTTTTACTTTTATTTTTCCTTAAGTGAATTGTTACTACAGTAGCAGTATTCTTTTGCTGTGTCCCACTGTGTCTTGCCAGTTTATTAGGTACGCCTACCTTGTACATGTAGTCATTCGCTATTTTACACTTCATTGGATGCACCTACGTTATTCGTACATGATGCAGGAGTACAGTTTAAGAATAAAGCTAATTTCATCTAACACGGTGTGTGTTAATCATCCTCTAGCTTTCGTCACTGTCAGTTTCTCACTCGAGGACTGCTGTTGGTTGCTGTGTTAAAAACCTCCAAAGCACTCCAATGATATATATATATATATATATATATATATATATATATATACCATTATCTTCATTTTTATTGCTCTATTAAGTGTCGTTTCTCCCGATCCAAAATGGCTGACATTGAGCCAGCACATCTCTTTCTAAAAGACCATCAGACTGTAACAAACATTTTATTTATTTTAATAAGATGTCATAGAACTTCAGACCTAAACTACATAATTGCTGTACATTGCAAAAAAAAAAAGATCTCTTAGCAAGTGAAAATCAAAAATAAGATTATTCAGTCTGTTTTTAGATCCTTTTACTCGTTTCAAGCTTTACATTTTCTTATTCTGTTGGCAGATAATTTTGCTTCGTTCTAGAAATAAAGGCTTAAAATGAGAAAAATGGAACATGATGTTGTTTGAGTTAAATGAAAAATAAAAAATGAGAACGCTGTGTGTGAAAATCCCAGGAGATCAGCAGTTTCTGAAATACTGAAACCAGCCCATCTGGCACCAGCAACCATGTCACGCTAAAAATCACTGAAGTCACACGTTTCCCCATTCTGATGTTTGGTGTGAACGTTAGCTGAAGCTCTTGACCTGCGTCTGCATGATTTCATGCACTGCTCTGCTGCCACATGATGTCACATGATGCTTAATAAAAGCTGGTGAGTGCGTTTTCTATTTATAAACGTATATATTTATTACAGATGTTATCACTAGAATAAGCAGTGAGTTGTGGGTAAACAGCTGGTTTTACCTCCAGTTGATATCTACGAAGACAAACTGGCTAACAAATGCACATCTTATAGGCCAGTTTCCCTCAGATGCTAATCTTTCTAACATCTTAGCACTGAGCACTGACTTGCATCGGGGTTGTGCATTCTGTCACTTTAATGCCAGGAAGGTATTCATCAGAGATAGATTTGATGGATGTGTTTTCTCCACTTGGATTTGCTACATAACTTTACCAGCAGGTTGAAATTCTGAATTCAAGACCAGTTCTGTTGCTTTTGAATAATTCAGCTGCGCTTGTCAGAGGTACTCACAGTTACCGTTACGGTTGGTTTTTCTACTTTGGGACCCGTTGCTTGAGCAGTCGATCTAATATAAAAGATATTAATATGTCCTCTCTAGAGCTTGTGTCAACTGATATGATGATGGCACACTTCTGCTACTAAAGAAAAAAAAAAAAAACATTTCCTTTTATTATACAGATAATTAATGCATTCAGTACATTTCGCGACATGAAATATACATAGTTAAATCCTCGATCTGCTCTCAATATAATGAATTGCAAAATTGTGGTTGGATTATTATTTTTTTTTTTTGAAGTCACAGGAAAAGGAAAAAAAAAACCTAACTCCGCCCCCTAACCTTAACCTTAACCTTTGTAACGTTTCATACAAACTGAGACAAGCACAATTAGCACTAGCGATGCGTCGATGTCATCAAAAGTTACGTGCAAATTTGTGACACGTGACACGTCCCTTTAAAAATATGAATTACTTTTTATACACCAGTTGTTTGTCCTTTTTTTTAATTCATTATCGATTTAGAATCAATTCTAATCAACAATGATCGAGTGCAATTTATTTCAGTCGATACCTTTTTAAATCGATGCATCTATCCAAATCTTCGGATCATTACACCCCTAGTTATTTCGGTAGTTGATTTGAAATGAAATGCGTTAGTTAGATATGTAAGTTAGCTTGGATGGAGAAAGGTTGCAGTGGAATCACGCATCAGTACAGCTGTAACGTATGTTTTAGCCTTCGCTGTGTCGCAATCTCTCGCTGTGAATAACCGATAGCGGCTTATTCTCAAGAACAGCATTCAGGATAAGAGCTGTTCTTTTCACTCACCTAGCGTTGCCTGTAGACATTTTTTTCTGGACTAGCTAGCATTAGCTGCCGTATGCTGTTAGCAATGAACTCCATGCGCTGAGTTTTAGATGTTTTATCAGGTTGCTTGTACTGTAGGAAGATGCTGTAGATCCACCTATTGATATTTTCACAGAGAATAGTTTGCAGTCTGCTTTGCTCTGGGTGTCATCATTACTCATACGTCCAGATCGCTGTCATTTCATGTCATCCGTGCATTATCGTGGATAATAAAACACTAGGATTAGTGTTTTACTAGTACGAGTAAATGAGCGCAGTACTGGACTGATACCTGAAATCGGTGGAATTTAATTTGCAGTTAAAGGAATCAGTCCCAGAAAGAAGAAGCGTGGTCTTCCTCTTTAACACTGGAAAGAATAGCAAAAAGCAGAAATGTAAATGTTTCAAAATATGCAGTGTTATTGTTGTATTATTGTATTGTTGTTGTATTATTAATTATTATTGTTTTATATCATTTTTCGTTTGATAGAGATAGATCTTGAGTTAGAATTGAATAGACTCTTTGGCGAGAGGTTTTGGAAGTAGAGATGGGATTCTGATATAATCTGGGCAAAAAAAAAAAAAAGATATGATCTGATTGTTAAATAAACATATAAGAAGAAGATGCTTCCAGTGTCATGAAGCACTTTAGTTGGTGAGCAGGAGGATTCTGTAATCTTATTTGACTGGAAGCTAATGGAGATGTGGAGGACGGGCGTGCAATGATGATGAGCTTTAGATGAGCTTGCATGCAGCACAGTTCATCCTTATTTACATTTTTTGCAGACGCTTATCCAAAGGACTTACAAATGAGGCAGAATCAAGGCCAAGCACAGAGCAGCTGAAGAAGAAAACGGTGACACAGGAGCCGAAAAAAATAAAGTCTCTACCAATCAACCAGCAACGAAGTGCAAGATCGTTATAGGAAGAATATTATCAGTCCAGCTCGGGCTGCTTGTCCTCGCCGCCAGCAGAGCTCCCCTTCCTCTGAATATTGAACCACTTTCCTAACTCCCTTCTCACTAAACATTATAAGGAAACTGAACACTCATGCCCATTGCGAAGTCTTGCCTTCTTCATCGTGTGCTTAAGTTCTGAGCATTATTCCTAGTCATTGTGTATTGTGTATCTTGACCCTTGCCTTGCTATCACGATTACTCTCTTGGACTTTCCTTTGCGTATGTGTTTGCCTCGATCATGTTTTGACCTTTGACCCTGACCAGGATAAAGCTTACTGTAAAATGAATGAATGAATGAATGAATGAATGAATATTTTTTCAAAATTTAAACCACAGTGATCCTGAGCAGAATAAAGCATTTACTGATGAATGACTGATCATCGTAAACGCTTTACGCAGAGCAGTGTGAGCATACTATTTTTAATTTCATTATTTTTCTATTTCTTTTCCTTTTTTATTGTCGCTAGTTGCGTCTTTCATTACACTGTTTTTAAACTGCCTTTTTTCTGTGCAAAGCACTTTGAGGTGCATTTTAGTTTTAAGTTGCATGAAAAGTGCTATATAAATAAAGTTGCATTATTATTATTATTATTATTATTATTATTATTATTATTGTTGTTGTTGTTGTTGTTGTTGTTGTTTAAATCCAGCATCCTAAAGGGTGAACCCTTAAAGACTCCTTAAACAATACAGTGTATAAGAATGAATAAGAAGTATCGATTAATGATTTTATGATGAATCATGATTTTAAATCTTAATTAATGCTTTTAAAATTTAGGGTTTTCTAAGAGTGTAGGATTTAAACACTTCTATTTCCTGCAAAAAAAACCAAACCTAATGGGAACTAACCACCGGTCCACAGGAGTGCAAAAAACACTCCTCACGCTGTATTCTGATCTATTTATTATGTATGTAAAGCATGTTAAGCATTCATAACAGTCTATGAATTCTCATCCTCAGCCACCTCTCTGACAGAATTCTTTCCATTTCCTTTGTTTTTACCTTGAGATTTGATAAGGACACTCCAGAGTGTCTAATCTATATTCCAATCACTACATCACATCAAAATCCACAGCTACACCGGCTAGACCGTCTGACAGCCACTAATGCTTTCAGATGAAATCAATCCCAAATGACAGAGCAATTTAAAAGTCCTGTGAAATCCAGCCACACAACAGCTCTTCATACATGGTAGAAAGTTTCAGGAAAGAAAGAAAGAAAGAAAGAAAAAGTTTTGTGCTGCAGTCAAAAGCCTGGCTTTTTGTGCCTCCTCATGAGATTACATGGACGCTGCTTAAATCGTAAAGTGACGTCTGGAGGATATGATGCTGAATATATTTACACCGAGCCGTGTGTGGAGTTTATTCAGAATCC
This sequence comes from Pangasius djambal, assembly GCA_022985145.1. Taxonomy (NCBI): domain Eukaryota; kingdom Metazoa; phylum Chordata; class Actinopteri; order Siluriformes; family Pangasiidae; genus Pangasius; species Pangasius djambal. The sequence continues at coordinate 27,761,625 of CM040980.1, read as the reverse complement.
ATCGAAAGCCACCTGAACGGTGTCAAGACCTGAATCTCGGAGAGAGTAGATAGTGCGATGTTCTACTGAATGAGGTGTGAAAGGCTCAATCAGAGCACAGTCTCAAGTGCAAACCTGTCTTCCTTTCAGCCACAGACAGTAAATCATGGTATTATGTTACACTAATGATATTATTGTACTTCCTTCACTGCAAAAAATAATATCTTAGCAATTGAAAATGTCTTGAATGCGGCCAAATGTATCTAACATTTCTTATTATGAGATTCTTATGAATCAAATGTGATGTAATATGATTCGGCTTGTTTTTACAGGAGATGCTTTCACGTCTTTCAAGCTTTAGATTTTCTTGTTCTGTTGGTAGATCATTTTGCTTCTTTCTAACAATAAGTGATTGAAATTAGAAAAAAAAATCTGCCTATAGAACAAAACTATATCATGCTAGAAATTAGTAAACAAAGTAGCTTTAATAATGATTTATTTGGTTTATTTTTAATCTTATAATAGGAAATATTCAAGATTAATTTTTGACTTGCTAAGATGTCATTATATGCGATGATATTTTTACATATAATGTATACACTTTAGGGTTTGAGTTTGTATGCTGGAGCCCAAATACACCTTCGGAGCGCTGCCATTAACGTAAGATTTTTTTTTTTAAATTGCTGTCATGGTGTAGTGTTCTCTTGTTTGTACGTTTCTTTTTGCAAGACGTGTGGATTTGTTTACGAGTCTAATGTTTAGTAGTGCTGCATATACATTGCGCTTTTTTTCCTTTAAATCGTAAAATTGTAATATGTCACTGTAATCGATACACATTCTCTGTTGAAAGAAAAATGAGTTGTTTATCATTTGGGTGTGACGTCATAGTGCACGCAACACGTGTGCAGCTTAAAATCCCAGCACGCTCAATGTAAAGCACCTTCCAGTGTCCCTGTTGGCCAGACACACAACGAGGAAAAAAAAAAAAACAGAGAGGGGGGGAAACCTTTCATAAAACCTTTATTTCTTGTGAGAATCCCCGAAATAGCCTTTCATACTGGTAACATTAGAAGATTGTTCAGGCTCGCAAACTTCTCACTGACTGTTCAGAAATCACCCTTGGATGACGTTTTTTTTTTTTTTTTTTTCTGAGATGGAAATCATTTTAAACTCATTACCAACACATATAGTGTGAAAGCACTGAAAGCACTCGTGCGCTTTTGGCTTTTACGGCGATGCAAATCGAGTTAAAAAAAACCACGCCCTCACTTTAGTCGGCAATCGGTTCAAATAAAGCTTATTCCTTTTTTTTTTCTAGTTTTGTGAGCACTTGCAAAATAATATTCAATTTAACCCAGTAACATTTAAGCAATAGCACACGAGCAAGGATGCGGTTATACTGAACATCGGCACGGCCGTGATTCGGCATAGACACGAAGCTGCATCGCGTGCGCCGTAGCTAATCACAGCTGCATGATCGCACGACTGTGAGCGCGACGTTGCTTTTATAAACAGCTCTATAAACATTAATAGACATCAGTATTGAGTAGGTGACATTTCAGAGACAATATGGCCCGATTTATTTTTGCTCCACTTTCAGAAATAGATCTCGAAGCTATCACTTTATAGCGTGTCGGCTAGCTAGCTCGCACTGATTTGTACATTCCTGTTACGGGTGCTTCCGGCGTCCCTTCTACCTTTTCGTCTTCATCTGATGAGCTTTCATGTTTTAAGTCAAAAGCTTTATTCCCGAAAATCATCTTTTGCTACGCCCGTTGATGATGTCGCTCACTCTACTGTAGTAACGGTTTTGAACTAGGAAGTGGAGTGTCACGTGGCGAACGCGGACGAGCGGAGTGATACACACAGTGAAACGTCGCAGTGCGGTTATAGGAAATATCAAAGTAGTGGACCGAAATGAACTGTTGTATAAAAGCCAAGTATACACTTTGGGTTTTAGGTTTATTTATATGAATTAATTTAGCACCGTAAGCAATCCTAATCATTTGCGCTAAATCAGAGCTTTGTTTTTATAACATCTACTGAACTACTCGATCATGTTCAGAGAGTAAATTTTTACCCGGAAACGTGACACACTTTATAAATTAAGGTTTTGGTTACGTCTGTGTCACATTTCCAGATGAAATTGTGTTACATCCCTGCGTATAAGGAGAACCTGAAGGTGCTGGGGAATCAGCTGATTATATGACTTAGTTGCTATGCTAGTAATTGGTGTGGTGTGAGGGTTGGGGAGCTGACAGCACCACCCCGCTGTCCCCGGCTCGTTTATTGGAAGTGAGGTGTGTTCGAGTGATCATCGCAGCCGCGCTCGATTAACACTGCCTGCTTTAGTGCTCAGCTTTACTGCGGCTGCCTGCGAGCTCAGGAACACGGCAGCTTGTTTAATACGCGTCTTTACCGGGACTCAGAGACGGGGGGGGTGTTAAAAATCAGCCCGAAGAGGCAGGTCGGTACCGGGTCGGCACTCGAGGATGGCTTCAGGGGAGCTTTACGAGGTACTGTTTACTCCTGTTAGGCACATTTGTGAAATTCTTAAAATTGACGAATGGAGGAATTAGGAAGTAAGGGGAGGTGCATGGACGGAAAGAAAGAAAAAAAAAAAACCTGCCGTCCTCTCTCAGCCCGTTAACGGGTGAAAGTCAGCGACCCTGTGTGTGACAGCAGGTCCTCCCGGAGCCTGGGTTCCTCTCTGATCTTTCAGCTGCACATGGACACAGCAGCAAGCTCCTGGGCTGAGAAAGCAGCACCTCCTGCAGAGGTCTGCACATTTCAACTCCCTCAGCTCGCCTTTTAAAGTCGCTCTGAAGTGCAATGATTGATCAGCTGCGCACTGATGAGAAAAATAGGCTTTTTCAAAAATGATCGTGTTTATCGGAGCACTGGAATTTGTCCAGAAAAAATCTACATCATGTTGTCTTTTAGTGGAGTGGAGTGCTGTGTTGTGTTGTGTTGTGTTGTGTTGAATAGTTTGTACAGATGTAAGGGACTGATTGGCTTTGAAGCTTTGAGTGACACTGTGACACACTGTCATAACACGGCGTAACAAGTTATGTCGTTTTCTAATTAGTCGGGATTGAAAAAAAGAAGCCTGGTCGTGAGAGCGCGCGATCCGGACTGAAGTGTGGCCGGTAAATAAGGCGGGGAGCGTCGGCGTGTGTCTCGCGCCGTCGGTCCGGGCTCCTGCGGGCTCCTGCGGGCTTCTGCGGGGTTTGTCAGGACTTCAAAGCATGACTTGGTGGAATGGAGAGACATGTCATGGCGTCCGTGTTTCGGTTTCTTTTCACGACATGACAATTCTGGTAAAGACTGAGTCGCTTCTCTTGGTCACACTGACTGATAAAATAAACTTCTGGAAGAGAGGAACAGGCTGACTTGATGTTTTTACCCCCGTCATGTTGCTTAGGGTCATTTAGGAGGTACCCCTGTGACCATTGTTTCTTCTGGGGGAAAGAAAATCGTGTGTGTGTGTGTGTGTGTGTGTGTGTGTTTGTTTGTTTATTTACATGAACTTGACATGTCGTTTATTTGTTTTTTGACACTTCACATGTAGAGTGTATTATTTTATTTACTCATCTGTGATCTTCTCACATAATTCATTTATTCTCACATGTTTATTTTTCTACATGGGATTTTTTTCACAATTCGTTTATTTTCACATGCATGTGGGTTTTTTTTATTTCCACTTCCATTTTTTTTCCCACATGATCTGTTTTTTTCCCACATGATTCATTTATTTGATTTTTTTCCCCACATGAAATTTTCACACACAATTCATTTCTCCTCACTTTTTGTTTTCGTATTTAGGGCATGTGGTTTGATTTTTCAAACCCTGTTTTCCACTTGATGTCTGATGGTTTTATTTAAATCTACAGACACGTCTTCAGGGCATAACATCAAGAAATGCTTTTTTTTTTTTTTCCACACGTAACATGCTTTTCACGTGTGAAGTGTGTGATTATTTTTTTTTTTCAAAAGCGCTGATGATTGCTGGATGCGATTTGTCTTAAATTCACTAAAAATCTCTAAAACATGATCCGTAAAGTCCTGAAAGGGTTTTCAGCTTGTCTCACTGTGGAACCTTCTTACATAAGGTTCTCCTACACTGTAAAAAATAAAAGTTTAAAATCTATAAAACCTTTAGTGCTTCATATTGATTTTTTTATAGGAACCATTTCTATCCACTAAAACGATCCAGGAATTTTTATGTGACATGCAGAATGTTTGGAAATCTTATTGGTTAATGATTCGCTTATCAAGAGCAGGAAAGGCTCATTAAATTGGCCTGATTTATTATATTATACAGTCTACAGCAGATTGTGGACTTTGTTTCTTCTAAATGGTAGAAGTAGCCACAAGCTGAACCGAAAAAGGAATCGTGAATGCTGGTCACATTTCATTGGTTTTTGTTGGTTTGCAAACAGAGATTTATCTTCTTCTTTTTCTGGTGAACGTACAATTACATCGAATAAGGCAATGATTTTATTTAAAAAGACAACGTATTTGTTTTTTGTGGAGAATGCCCTCATTCTGGTTTGCATATAGACACACATTTCTACACTTGGGCCTCAGTTCGAATATGTAACAAAGACCACAAGTATCATAGTGCACGTATGTACAATCTGTCTCCTACTGAAGAAGTGCAGAATTGAGTTCTGACAGAAAGTTAACGCACCTCGCAGCTTAAAGTCTAGAGCTGTGGTCTGTCTATGTAAGATTTTAATCATTTGAATTGAATTCTGTGTATGAATTTCATATAAGCTTTTAATTGTTATGAATTCATGTTCACTCTGAATGTTGGCCACCATGTTTTGATGCTGAATAGAGATGGATTTGCTGTAAAATCAGCATCACGCATTAATAGTGAGGAAAAGACTGTGAGAATGGCGTTGAATTCTTCATATTTAAGATTAAAGTTAAGGTTAAAGTTGAGATGAAGTTTTCACTATTGAGCCTGGGATTCTTTTAGGAATTATTTATGTTTTCTTGACGTTTTCAGCAAGGTTCCTGTAAGCACTTGTACTCATACATAGTCATCCAGGAACCTTTTTGTATTATTATTTATTTATATTATATATTTTTTGGTAGCAACCGCTTGGTTATTGATTTCCTCTCCAGCAGGCGGCTGGAAAAAGCTCATTTAAATGCCCTGATTTATTGTAGGTTACAGTCCGTAACATTCGTGGCCTCTTTTTCTTGAAAATGTGATCAGTCTTAAACTGAAAACAGAACATTACAGATTATTACAGAATATTAACAGAATATTAACTGAGTTTTCTTTGTTGCTGTTTCAGGATACATCACAGCTAGATGCTGAACAGATAGTTATTTAAATATCTCACTCTTGTTAGGCATCAGATTAAGCATATATTGGACTTTTAAGTTTTATATTGACTAAAATATGGTAAAGTTAAGCAAGACACTACAGGTAGAAATGACCATTTTCGTACCTTTCATTTGTCCCCTCTTAAACTGTAGTAATAACATATCTAAACTCAATAGTAATGTGTTAATTTCTCTGGTTTTGTGCACTCACACTCACTGAATTATCGAAAACAGCAAAGCAACAATGATGTTAAGCTCCGCCCACTTCAAATTCACTTTTCAAATTTATTCTTATTCGTACTGAGAAGCACACCACAATTGTCACAATTGTCAGATTTATGACAAATTTTAGACTTTAATTTTGAAATTTTAGACTTTAATTTAAAAAATTTTAATCTTAAAATTTAGATAAAAATTTTTATAACAGTGCAATTGATTAAACGATAAACAAATGACATTCCAACAAGCTGTTCTGTAAAAGCCTTTCTCTGATGAGTGTGTTCACATGGTGTGAAATGAGCATTTTAATTATAAGATCATCCAAAGACTAGATTTTTTGGTTTTATGCGGTATGCAAGTATGCAAATGTGAACATGTTTAAGCAGATGAAGCCTCACTTGCATAAATAAATGCAACTTTTTGAAAAAGTTCCAAGCCAAAAAAAACTTGTAGGAATTTTAGCAATCAGCTGGCGAAGATTAACTGTGATATTTATTGTTAAAAATCCACTATTCACCAGTATTGTCTTAAATTGAAGTGTGTTCATATTTACCTTTAATAACTTTATTTTCTATAAATGTTTTTAACAGAAAACAAATATATATATTTAGTTTAGTTGTAGTATACAACAGAAGTGAGTACACCCCTGTGCAATATCACTTAAATATCAAATTATATAATTTCTCAATAATTGCATTATTTCTAGGTTGACATGTAGAGTATTTAGGAAGACTATGTTGAAAATACTAAAGTAGAAACACAATGCAACAAAAGTGAATACACCTGTCATGACTGGCACACAAGTTAGGAAACCTGTGATCTTTGAAACAAAATTGAGTACATATGTGATTTCCAATTAGCCTAACTGCATAAACATGGTAATAAAATCACCCGTGAACTCCAGAACCTGCTCAGTTTTGGACCTATGGGCTATTTCTATCTGCATGTCTGCATCATGGCTCAACAGGAAAATTGGTGACCAACTAAAAATCAGTGGAAACACAGTTGCAGCAATAATCAGAAGGTATAGAATGAGCCATAGTACCACTAATCAGAGCCGCAGTGGCCATCCTCCTAAAATGACGCCACAGACAGTGCGCTACTTGCACAATGTAGCTCTGAAAAACAGACAGGCAAGTGCTTCAGACTTGGCACAGGGGTTATCAATGGAAATCGGAGTTACTGTGACAGCTCAGACAGTGTGAAGGACATTGCGTAACGTCAACATCTATGGATGGTGTCCAAGAAAAAAACCTTGCTTGCTCTTCAGCACAAAACCGCAAGATTAAACTTTTGCTAAAGAACATGAAAAGAAGCCTGATGAATATGGGGAGGACGTTCTTTGGTCAGATGAGGTCCAGCATTTTTGGCGTGAACAAGCACAGAGGTGGGAGTGTGATGATATGGGGCTGCATGAGTGCAGAAGGTGTTGTGGAGATGACATTTATAGATGGCATCATGAATGCCTGTGGATATACCAAAATACTGGCTGACAAGATGATTCTCCTGGTCTCTGGAAGCTTGTCAGAAGAGGAATATTCCAGCATGATAATGATCCAAAGCACACTGCCAAAATCACTCAAGAGTTTCTAAAGAAGAAAAAGGTGAAAACTTTGACCTGGCCAAGTATGTGTCCTGACTTGAATCCAGTAGTACAACACATTTGGGGTATTTTAAAGAGAAATGTAGAGCAACAGAACCCCTCCAGCAAAGAGAAGCTGAAAAAAAAAAACTGTCTCTGAAGAATGGCAGAACATCTCTCCAGAAATTTCTCCAACACTGGTATCCTCCATGCCGAGGAGGATTGAGTCGGTCATCAAAAATGAAGGTGGACATAAGAAGTATTGAAAAAATTAAAGATTAGTATCTCAGTAATGAAAGGTGTACTGGATTTGGTTGCATTGAGTTCCTGTATTTGTAATATAGTAAATCTAAACTGTTAGTTTGTGACGTTACATAAGAGCAAATACCTTATATATACTTTAGGTCAGATTACTGTGAAAATGAGGATTGAGGATCACAAATACTCCATTTAATATAAATTCTGAGGCATTGGCATTATTAAAAAGAACATATATCATATATTGGATGTTCAAGGTGTAAAAATCATGATTTAATTAGAAATTTTAACCCATTATATTATATTGTAAGCTAGAAAATAAGAACATTTTAACCAAATATTTATGTCAGAATTGAGCATTTTCATTTTTGAAATTTCAAAATAACAAAAAAAAAAAACTTTGATTTGCAGGACCTAATGTGTTAAAGTAGGATTAGAACTAAATTCTTCAAGTAATGACTGGCGTAGGAGTTAAAGCTTCACCTTTTAAAGGGTAAAATCTTAAAAGCTTCACCCAACCTTACATGTGTTGAGTCCCTAAAAGTGGATATATGTCAAATTTTCATAATTTATGCAATTTATGTTTTACTTTTTTAATTACTTTACCATGGAAAGATAAACTTGTGAGGACATGACAACTACTTTTAAATCAATATTTCACTGTATTTAGCTTGCCTAGTGGAAAAATGACAGTTTTTTTCTTAATGATGTATTTCCAAAGCAAAAAAAGATTTAGTTAATCACATTTTTTGTGTGATTCATTCAAGTCTCTTTCATGTTATGCATATGATGCTTCCCGCGACGGTCTTTAGAGTTTGTAGAAAATGCGTAGTCTCCCACAAACGTTTGTCTGTTTAACGCCGCTTCCATGACACCGATAAACCGCTGCGTTTTGGAAGAATGTAAATCCGTACGTCAGTTTTTATGATTTGTCTGCGTTGTCCTCGGGAGGTTAAATGACAACATGTGCAAACTGACTCATTGATCCTAAGCTTGTCTCTCCTGTGAGACATCTTGTTAGCCAATCTGCGTGCAAATGTCACATCCATAATGCTGGAATTGGAACTGAAAGTATGAGTATGATCACATTCATGTTCTGAAACGTGGAGGGAAAAGATAAAGAAGTATATTATAACAAATGTATTTCAGTATGAGCAATACAAATATATTGAGGGTATCTATTGCCAAAATTTGGTTTGATTTAAAAAAATATATTTTTTTTTTTCATAACTAACTTGTTACTAAGTACATCTCATTTACAACTTGTAAAAAATTCAGTTTGTATCTATGGATATTCTAAATATTACAGGTTTGTTACCAGATTAGAAGAAATTCAGGTAAAATTGCAAAATTAAAAAAAAAGATAACCGTCAGTTATGAGCATGCCTAGTCACCTCTTACAGCTTTGACGCAGTACTGAGAAAAACCCCTCCTGATGACATATATTGAATGTGCCAGTAAGTCTATGTATGCAACCACTTTCAGGTCAGTGTGGTGGTTTCCCACACAAGAGGCTGATGCAGATATTAAATAAAAATGAGTTTAGGTTTGTTTTTTTGTTTTTTTTTGTGTGTTTTCTGCTGAATTTTATACCCATCTGATTAATTCAACGAAGTGATTTATAAAACTCAACGTTTCCTTCTACTTCAGCAGTCCTGCCTTAACTGAAAACCAAGTTAACTTATTTATCCATAAAACCAACCACAACAAATACATCTAGAATCCTGTACATTAAAAGTATGTGATATGATGACAAATGGATGAACTGAAGTAAGAATTTGAATAGGGCCACTGATATGTAATGATACATGAATAAATCTCGCACATTTTTCAGAATGCCAAGCGGTTTTTTTTATTTATTTATTTATTTCAAATTCTGGATACATGCCGTTAATGATGTAGGAGGCAGAGCTGTGCAAGTGCACTCATAAATCTCAGTCTCATCTGCATAGCTGTGAAAAAGACATATATGTTTTTGTGTAGGAGGTTTCACCTCTTACAGCCACAGAAGTCCTTTCCTTGTGCAGCCGATGGAGCTGTTCCTTCTGAATAATTATTTAAGCACACTGCACTTACTCCATGGATACTTCTACATATTCTATATCTTAGGGATGTAATCAAATATGAATACATTATACAGAAGGAACAGATATATATATATATATATATATATATATATATATATATATATATATATATATATATATATATATTTTTGTAAACAGAAACAAATATGAACTGATGGCTCAGTATTCGTTTTTTTGTTGTTGTTGTTGCCAGAAATGTTCACATGGCATAGAGGACTGTGGTGTGCTTTGGTACTGGGATCCCGCGAGTGGTCAAATATTAAGCTCGCTGAACAAAGAAAGCAAAGAAAGAATGTGTAGTGCTACACAATGCATTCACAGCATCCTTAGTAACTGCCTGATCAGCGTCACCGTGGTTTGGGTTAGATTAGATTGGATCGGGCTAGATTAGGTTTAACATTATTGTCATTGTGCAGAGTAGAAATACAAAGCCAAAAGAAATGCAGTAAAACCTAGTGAAACGCTGAGCCTTGTGTCATGCACGTGCCGCCATCTTGGTTTAAATTATGCTACCAGTCTGTTTAGATTTTGGGAAATAGAATCAGTTGTCATATTATAAAATATTGCAAACAAAAACAATAATAACTGTCCGAATGGGATTCAAAAAACAGTCCAGCACACATCGATAGTTGAGACCAGTTATGAGCTGGAGTGATGTAGCTGAGTTTGAGGAACTGTCAGAGCCTGACAGTGCTAACATTTCTACCTCTGAATTTATTTTCAGTTTTTTTTTTTCCCCACAGGGTTCATATAAATTGTTCACTTAATACAGATACAGGTAGCGTAATTGTATTACACCCTACACGTACTTATGTCCACTATATGGCCAAAAGTTTGTGTACCCCTGACCGTCACACTCATATGTGCTTGTTGAACATCTCACTCCAGATTTATTCCCCTTTGTGGTTATAATAAGCTCCAATCTTCTAAGAAGGCTTCCCACTAGACGTTGGAGCATGGCTGTGGGGATCTGTGATCATTCAGCTACAAGAACTTTAGTGAGGTCGGGCACTGATGTTGGGTGAGGAGGTCTGGGGTGCAGTCGGTGATCCAGTTCATCCCAAAGGTGTTCGAGTTCTTCCACTCCAACCTTGGCACATCATGGAGCTCGCTTTGGGCACAGGGGCATTGTCATGCTGGAACAGGTTTGGGCCTTTTAGTTCCAGTGAAGGCAAATTGTAATGCCACAGCAAACAAAGACATTCTAGACAATTGTGTGCTTTTTAACAGTTTGGGGAAGAACCACATATGGGTGTGATGGTCAGGGGTACGCATACTTTTGGCCACGTAATGTGTATATAAGCAAGAGAAAGAGACCGAAAACTGAGCTTTGAGGGACTCGCTATGTGACGGGAGTGGAAGAGGATTTATACGTATCAATGAATACTAAGTAGAGTCTGCCAGATGAGATGTAAATCATCCAAGAGCAGTGAGAGGGAAATTGTGATGAATCTCATGATTCGCCATGTCAAAGGCTGCACCATGGTTCATCAAAATAAGAAAATTGAGGGCAGCAGAAACAGCAGAGATGGAAGATCATTAATGACAAGTTGCAAGAACTGTCTCAGTGCGATAGAGTGGACCATACTGAGAAGACTAGTAGAGGTTTAACATTCCGTGTAGCAGTTTTAATAGAAATGGGAGATTAGAAATAGGTCTTGGATTTTGTCACAGATGTTACATTTACAAATTGGTATATAAAATTAATGTAAAAGACACAACAACCTGTATGCATGTTTCAGATAAATAATGTAACCCAGGAATAAAACCTACAAAGTCTACAGCACTTTTGCGTGTAATATTGTACCTTGAAATATAATCATTAAAATACATATTAAAAAGCATATTATTTATGCATTAATGTACGAATCCATTTAACATCTCATGCGTGAAACATCATTTTCCATGAATCGTCCATTATAGATTATGAAAAATGTACATTTTATTCTCAACCCCGTTACCTGAACACATTCCCCACTTGTGAAATAAGTCAAATGTTTGACAGGAATTTGCATCAAAAGATTTTATGGTTTTCTCTTTTATTTTGAAAGTATAACCATGTTACCTGGGTTATAGATTGAAAATAATTTAAAAAAAAAAAAAATTAATTTAAGTAACTATGCTAGTTCTACACATTGTGTGTATTTGTTCATTCTGTGCTACAAAAATTCAACCCTGTTACTTATTTAAGAGCAAAATGTAGCACTTAATAGCAAAAAAAAACTTATCAGCCATTAGGTGTTGTTGAGATGGGCTAACACGTTTTTTTTTTAATTCTTGAATGCATATTTTCTTAGATTTTAAAAGGTTAAAATGGCTAAATGTCACCTTAATCAATGGAATCTCGCCTATAATTTGAGAAGCCAAGGCAAGTTTTCTTCAGAATTAGTGTGTCCAGAGTTATTTTAAGGGCAGAGGTACAGAACCAGATTGAAAGGACTTATTGATGAAGTGGGAAATGGGGCATGAGAAAACAGATGAGGGCGATTGGAACAAGATCAAACTGGCAGATGGAGGGAATAAATTTAGAAATAAGCACAGAAACAGAGCGCAAAGTGAGCCAAGTGGCAAAGACTTTTAGGTTTACAGCTGCCTCTATTGAAAAGAGAAGTAATGAGTGGAGAGCACATTTACTTGATCCCCGTATTCAAGCAAATCTTTACGGTAGGCCTTGGTGTGGTTGTGCGGTCAGTGTTCTTAACTGAGCGCTTAACACGTAGCTACAGGTTTCAGTTCATGAGGTTCAGGGATAAACCAAGCAGAAGTGTGTGGTTGTGATGAGAGTGTTAAGAGAAGCAAGTTAATTGAAAATGCTATAAATAAAAGTGATTATAAGGGACAGTGTGTTGATAGGATTAGGGAGATTAGCAGTTATCAGTATCAGGAAGAAGACTATAGGACTGCCAAGAAGGTAGAGTCAGGATGTGACAGTATGTGGGAGGTAAAAAGGAAAATTGAAATATTTGAGCAACAAATCAATCTTGAAAGCCAGAATAAAAAATTAATAGAATTAAATGAAGTAGAAGGTTAAATAAATAGTGGTTCTGATAACTAAATACATCTCTCGTTTTTTCCAATGCCAATGATAGTTTTAAATTATGGATACTTACAGTTAATAATGTAGGAGGCAGAGTTGCGCTAGGCTGCATACTGACATCAGTCTAAATGTCATCTGCATACTTATGGAAGTTAAGCCCGTGTTGCTGAAATATCTGACCGTGTGGTGGAACATACAGTATATAAGATGAAGTGAACTGAACTTCTGAGAAAGGAGTGGTAGAGGGTTTATGTTTACTCAACGGTGTTGTATTGTGGACATCAGTGTCCTTAATCTGCGTTACTCTGCGCAACTGCTAGTTCACCCTGTGTTTCAGGGGAAAGTAGTTAATACATGCTCAAAAGAGTTTTATCAGAACAGGAAATAAAAGATTATAATTTATAGAAGGAAGTCATGTCTCATCATGGCACTCTAACAGTAACAGTAATTATTTACATATTTACAACATACTATCAAGAGTCAGGAACATCAACATCATGGTGATCAGTGATTGGTGGATGGGAACAATGATGACTAGTGACTGGGCATTGAGAACAGTGGTGATCAGTGATTGGGTGTTGGAAACTATGGTTGTCAGTGATTAGACAATGGGAACAAAGGTGATCATTGATTGGTCGTTGGGAACAATGGTGATCAATTATTGGTTTTTGGGAACAATGGTGATCAGTGATTGGTTTTTGGGAACAATGGTGATCAGTGATTGGTTTTTGGGAACAATGGTGATCAGTGATGGGTTTTTGGGAACAGTGGTGATCAGTGATTGGTTTTTGGGAGCAGTGGTGATCAGTGATTGGTTGTTGGGAACTTCAGCTCACTAAGTGGAACTCAGTCTGGCTTTACAGCTGTAATGTGAGCTGGAGAGCCTTATCAGGTCGCCAGAAGGGTCTAAAAAATCGAATTTAAATTGGCAACACTGAGTTCACCACCTTTGACTTGCTGCTAAAGGTTTATCTACACTGTACATGACCAAAGCCAGGCTGGTGCATGATCTTCATAAGGTCAAGTACCATGTCAAGAATTGTCTAAGTAATAAAACTGTTTAACAGGCTTTGTCGGTTATGGAACAGCAGTTTGGATGTGCAAATTTGCCATTGTGCTTTAGGCGTATAATATCCTGTGTCTGTCTCTTGGCTTATATTCAATAATTCTGAGGAAACGGGAATTGTCTGCTTGACCAGTTTGTAGGAATCTAATTGTCAGCAGAGTAATAAACAGTGAGGTAGAGTCTGGCAGAGCGACACACACACCAAGGACTCATAACTAATCACCAGCTGAACAGGGAGTGCTGTAACTATAGAGTTGGCATGGAGTATAGCTAATTAGCATTGGGTGAAAACATCGGCAGCACAAGAGTTGGCGGCCTACAGTCAAGCCGAGAAATAAAAAATACGAAAAATTGAAATAAATCACCTGTACACATTCCATGTGTACTCAGGAGGAGACTCTGAGCAAACCCACAGAACTGTTAGCCAACACTAGCAGCCCAAGTGAAAATCCACGGTCAGTGAAAAGCTCATCAACACTGAGAGAACACAGCTAATGAGACTCGCTCACCGGCGCATAGACCGACATGGCGCCAGGCTCACAGGGAGAGGGCTCGCGTCTGGCAGTGGACTCTGTTTCAGAGCATTTTGGAAACAATCTTAGAACTTTTAGAAAATATAATCCAATACAACAAAATAACAAATCCAGGTGAGCAACAGTGAAGCGCAAAACCAGACCGAATCCAAAAAACAGAAATGTAATTCACCTTTCACATTGTTGCTACAACAGTCCCTTGACGTTGATTGTGCTAATGTTGCTAATGCGAGCATGGTATTGGTCGGGGAGACTTTCAAGTCGAATTTGAATGAAGGTTTGTGAAGACCTTTGTGAAAATCTCAGCACACTTGGCAGGGTGTGGATAGAAGAATCATTGACGCCTCAAAGCAAGAGAACAAGCGATCCTTTTCCAGAGGATAAACCTCGGAGAATATGTTTTTTGATGTTATGAAGGACTTTTTGTAGGCTGGGTTTAAGGCAGGCGTTTAGCTTTGTAATAGTGTGTAGTACGTGTTAGGTTTGACGTGCTTATTTTTGTGAACGGATTTGCAATTGCGTGCTGTTGACTTCCTCAGGCAAGCTCTTTATCATGATGTCGAAACTGGACAGTTGAAAATGACCGGGCGACGTTTTGTCCAATCTTTAACTGTCTGATTTTGGTGAACCTGTAGCCTCAGATTCCTGTTCTCGGATGACAGGAGTGGAACCCGATGTAGCCTTCTTCTGTTGTAGCACATCTGCCTGTGTGTTCTGAGATGCTTTTCTGCTCACCACAGTTGTAAAGTGTGGTTATTTGAGTTACTGTAGCCTTCCTGACAACTCGAACCAGTCTGTCCAGTTTCCTCTCTCTCTCTCTCTCTCTCTCTCTCTCTCTCTCTCACTCACACACACACACACACACACACACACACACACACACACACACACTCTCTCTCTTTCCGCATGCAGATTCACAGGATTTTTTTTTGTTTGTTTGTTTTTTGCACCATTCTGTGTCAACTCTATAGACTGTTGTGTGTGAAAATCCCAGGAGATCCGAATTTCTGAAATACTTAAACCACCAACAGACATGCCATGGTCAAAGTCACTTACATTTTTTCTCCATTCTGGTATTTAATGTGAAAATTAACTGAAGGTCTTGACCTGTATCTGCATGATTTTATGCACTGCGCTGCTGCGATATCATTGGCTGTTTAGATACTTGCTTGAATGAGCAGGGGTACAGGATGTTCCTGTTAAAGTGGTTATTATCCATTTTATCATATAATCACCTACTTATTTCTGTGTGTAATACTAGAGTGTACTCATTATACCCACAATACTCTCAGTAAACTGTATTGTACCATCATTTACAGGAATATCTTATCATCTCCTACTACTCTCACAGTATTCACCACCACATTCAAAACTGGTTTTGTTTTTTGTTTTTTGTTTTTTTACAAGTAAGGGAAAAAAAATTCTCCTTTTTTTGGATGTGAGCTGATGTACTGGACAGTAATGCTAATGCAGAGTGATTTCTTCGAAAATCCAAATGGAGCAGTTTGAAGGTATCTTATTTGAGCAATAATATATTGATTTTCTGCGCCTTAACCGCATGCCAGTGAGTGGAGCTTTACTGCAAGGAAAGTTCAGCAATGCAATTTACTCGGTTTAGCTCTCGACTACAGCACATTGGATTTTAAATGAAACAAAGACTGCGAGGTTAAAGTGCAGTTGGAGACTGCAGATGGCCATTTCAATCACCGGTTATGGGCTGAGGAGTGATTGTGAAACTGTACAAAGGGGAATGAACTCTCAGATCCAGAGGTTCTAGGGAGCTTCGGGTTGTGCTAGAAGATCCAAAAGTGGGGAGTAATTATGGTTTGTAAAGAACAGGAGGATGATGGGGAGATGGCAAAGTCATTGACCGTAGAAGATGTCCAACCAAGTACTAAACCTGATGATTTTATCTAGGATCTCTATCACAACATCTGTGTTCATTTACACTCATTTTTTCATTGTATACAGTCACTTTCAGAATGAAATGAATATCCGGTTAGTTTGAGAAAAAGGTACTTACTAAGTTACGATTGATCAGCTTCAAATCGTATAATTGGTAACAAGTTACTGCGATTTTATATATGGATTTAAATCATTAATTTATTCAATTACACACCAATTTAATGAACATTTTGTGAAAATCTGTCATTTCATATTAATGAGTTAGAAAGCAATCCAAATCAAATCCATAACAAATCCAGAATAGCCATTCAGTTAGGGGAGGGGGAAAGTAATGGCCCCCAGCAGTGCTCGAGCTCCGTTACTGAGAGATTTAGCTGCACTTAGGAGGCGCTCTTTCACTATTTAGTCGCCATTTTGTTGTTTTTAACTCTCTGTGAGTTTTGCCTTTTATGGAGTTTTATGGGCGTGTCTTACTGTAAATCAGCCGTACCATGAATGTGCTCGGTAATTTATGATTCATTGGCATTTATAGATTATGCGCCTGTAAATACGGAAAAAAAGAAAACTGCGTTACCAAAACTTTTATAAATCCGGCGCAATTTTTTTGTACGGTTTGGTCTACAAGAGCATTTGCACACAGCAATACTAAACGATTGATGAATGAAGACCAAGGATTAGAAATTTTCACTCAAACAAGAAACTTAACATATAATATATATTAAGTATAACATAACATGTATACATAATAGAATATTTGCTTAAAAACATGTGGATTACATCTTCAAATAAATTCTAATGGTCATGCTTGGAAGAAGAAAAAATAGATATTTTGCTTTCAGACCATATGAGGCAGCTCACATGTCAAATCCCTTTGTCATCTACGACCATGAGGAATTCACAACATTAAAAATGTTTGTTGTGGATTTAGGTCACATGACGTGGACTCCACTTGGACTTGAGTCACAAATTTGCTGGCTTGACTTCAGTGACTAGTGACTTCACTTGGACTCGAGAACATCGAGCCTGAAATACTTGATACATTTTCAAAACTAAAGATTAGAAATTATACATTTATAAGTATGCAGTGAATTAACTATTCTTTTTCTCCCAACAAACAATTCATTTTGAGCAAATCAATCTCAGTCCAACAGCAATTCAACTTGCACTAGACAACGGAAAAGCTGAAACAGCACTCGTTCCCTGATGACAGAGGCACTTTGCAGTAGCCATGCTCCCAAAGATAGCAGCCTTCTCCTACAACGATTATGTTGTTTGCAACAAAAAAGGCTGCAAATTGTACGTGTGGTGTAAGAATATCAGATGCAAAAGCAACAACATAAAATATTGCTCCTCGTTTTAATTTGCACTAAGAAAATCCCAAAGCAAAGCCAAACTGAACTGAGGTAGACAGGTGAAAATAGTGAAAACCTCATCTCGTGAAATTGAAAAGTCAAAGTTATGCGTCTTTCAAATGCCCATATATATCCATTGAGTTATAAAGTTTGTCTAAAAGTGAAGAACACCAGTTAAAAAAAAAAAACTATACTACTATATTACTATGGTAATTATTACTCTGGCCTTAAAGTAGGTAAAGAGCACATTATGACTTGTTTAGGAGTCAAAGCCAAACGTTAATGACTCGTAAGTTGACTTGGATGTATCAGTCTTGACTTGGGACTTACCTGTGACTTGACTCAGTCCCACCTCTGGTCTGTTGTATCTGCACAAGTCAGTTATTGGATATAAAACTGCACACAGGGAAGAGCGACTTCGACCCACTATAACATATGGATCACTGAGGATTTGGGGTTGTTTTCCGCTGGTGATCCTGGGCCTTCTATAAATTTTGATGGCATTATGAATTCTACTACGTACCAGAATATTTTAGTTCAAACTCTGGTTGCCTCTGCCAGGAGGTTAAAACTCGGCTGTAAGTAGAGCTATCAATAGCTTTTCATCCTCTACAAGTGTCTCCAACCTTGTTAGACGTGACAGGAAGAGGCTCACTGCTGTTATCCTCTCCAGGGAAGGCATTAAGTATTATTAGTAAGGGAGTCAATAATATTGAAACCAGTTGTGTACTAGTTAAGAAAATATTTGTATTGAGTCCATTGAAAGGGCTCAGATTTCTACTTTGTTCGCAGGCATTCTAGACTGTGACCTTATGATCATGATTTAATTTTGTTGGAGTACAGAATTAAAACAGATGATGTCAGACTGCATTTATTTACAGAATGCATTGTGTATCATTCTTTTAACCCCATGATGGACAAACAAGGCTGACAGACAAACCACAGGCTAAATCAAGCTTTATTTCAAGTCATGTGCGTGGGAGGCAGTTTTGTAAAAGGCTGAGTTGCATTCAAACAGAGAGAGAGAGAGAGAGAGCGAGAGAGAGAGAGCGAGAGAGAGAGAGAGAGAGAGAGAGAGAGAGAGAGAGAGCGAGAGAGAGAGCGAGAGAGAGAGAGAGCGAGAGAGAGAGAGCGAGAGCGAGAGATGTGGTAGCTTTCAAATCATGAGAAACTGGCCTACAAAACAAAACAAACCATCACCGATATAATCTGTAAACTCTTTCACACCTATCAGCCCATCAGAGTGAATCGGAGTGAAATTGATACTTCAGGTTCGTTTGCTACTGGGCTTGGTTTCACACTGCACATAATTAAACGAATCAAAAAGCAATTCATCGGTCAGAAATACACAAACAAAAAAAGGGCGTGTAGAAAAAAGCAAAATACAACCGAGCATAGAGAACAAGTCTGCACTAAATAGATAATTATATAAATATATAAATAATCGGTTTAAAACTTTGTGTATCACACCCAACGTTTAGTTTCTCTTTTGGTTTGTTTTGTTGGTCCAAATGTTTTGCCAGCATTTCTGCAGTGCTACAGCTCTGTCCTTAGTCAGTTAAGCAGTTCACATCTACAAAAAAAAAAAATGCTGCGACCCAAAAGACACAGAATTATTGATTCACTTCCGGCAAGTCGAGTCGATTCGATCGACTAAACGGTGAAAGAGCGCCTCCTAAGCGTGGCATGCGCTAAATCTTTCAGTAATGCAGCTCAGCCACTGCAGCGTGTCAGCTTCCATAGACACACACTGACTCTTCCTCGTTTTACAGGGTGCCATTACTTTTGTCCTAATGAAATCTCTAGATGTGGTTGTCGTAATTTATGGATTTGTTTTGGATTGCTTGAATTTTCTTTCGAGACATTAATATGAAACAACTGAGTTGCACAAAATGTTAAACTGGTGTGTAATTGAAATAAATGAGAGATTTAAACTTCAGCGCAATCCAGTATACGCAAACGCAGCAGCTCATCGACAGTTATACGATTTGAAGCCGATCGACTGACGTTCACGTTACTTATCTTCTAATATGGAAATTTACTCTAAGGAAAAAACTAAAGAAAGTTCAGTAATGAGGATCTCGTTGCATTTCATCACGTAGTTCTTTCACCAGGGTGCTTAAATTTTGTGCTCAAGACATTTTAAGTCTTTAAATCTTCAGAAACGTCTTTAAGAAAGAAAAATAAACTCCTGTGGGAAAACCAGCGAACCTGTGACCCGGCCTGTACAACTTTGAGAAACATTCATGGTGCTAATTTACACCTGCTTCTAGGAGATGGACAAAATAATGTGCAAAGCTAATTATGCCTTAAAAACAGCTGCTTTGTACATCTGTCCCTGAGTGCCACCATTAATAAGCTCTAGTTTGGACTTTAGAAAATAAGCTAGGTGTGAAATAACCTTAAAAAGGTGGGTTTAATCACTGTCCCGTTCCCTCCATCTCTTATTTCCACCCTCGCCTGCCATCCGGAGGATCATCACGCCTGTTTAAGGGCTTTTGTGCCGCTGTTTTCATAAATATAGTTAATATTGCTAAGATACCCGAGAGGATATTGGGTATTGGGTATTTTACAGACGAATTTTGTTTCTTTTTTTTTAATGAAAACGATGTTCTGGATAAAGGGATAAAAGATAGGATCCAGGCTGCAGCAGCCATCTTTTTCCCAACACTTTTTTTGTGAATTGTGTTTAAAAACAGCCCTAAAAACAGCATGTCCATCAAAATCCCTCTCGCGTAACAGATTAGCGTGTTGTTACAGCCCTGCGATGTGTCCAGCAAGCTGTATAACAAGCTGTTTAATCCATTTACCACAGCACAAGCTCATTAAAATTCCTGATGTGATGCTAGTTTTCTTTTTTTTTTTTTTACGTAGTCTGAGACGTTATTTGAGTTTGTCAGTATTTCAGCATCATTCACAGCGTAAATGAAAAGGAAGTACGCAAAACAGGTATAACAAATTGAAATACATTTTTTTGGAGATGCTTCGGTAACACAGTTCATCATCAGGAGGATGAGAGCAGTGCCAGGGCTCACGTGGTCCATACTCCGTAAGAGGAATAAAACACTTCAGGACATGCTGTTACGGGAAAATAATCAACGACGGGGGGGTGTAATGAGGCGGAGTTACTGTTACTGCAACAACTTACTGTTGTAGAATTGTTACTACAGTTCTTTTCCGATAACAGCACAGACTCAAGTGTTTTATTCCTCTTACACCACAGCAGTTGGCCAATGATTACATTTTCTTATTTATTAAAGAGCACATTGTACTTTTTATCCATTTATAGTTTCATTTAATGTTGTGCAACATTCATGAAACAAATGGGTTCCTGTTCTCACTCACGTTATAGCAGCTATAAACATCCGTTCCCTCACCAGCCTCTCGTTTTTTTCTCTCTCGAAAAACGCAGCTTGTCATTTTACCTAGAAACTGCAAAAAAAATCAAAAATAAAATAAAACAAAGTATTCCTTGTCTGCTGAAAACTTAAAATTACAGCTTTACCACTGACTGTTAAACTGGAGACTCCGTAAACGTTAAATAAACCTCTCCCTACAGAAAACTTCACCATATCAAAGATTAGATGTTTTTTTTCTCTGTTAAATAGTAACACGCTTTTAATCATTTTTGTCCTCAGTACAAGTCTCTATATATAAGATGTTACTACAGAAATGACAATGTATTAGGACAAGGAGCGCATGGATATATACCTGTGATTTACAGCTGCACTACTATCAGAGCTGCTGTTATAGGAAATTAATCAACACCTTCTGACCAATCAGAATTTAACAGAGCTGTGCTATAAGAGTGACGTCTCATATCGCGTCGTGCAGGACTCACCCTCGTGGTTTAACACGTGACCTTAAATGTTATGTGCATTGTATCAGACCTTGAATGTCAGTGTGCTGTTAAAGGGAGCAGTGAGATAGAGAAGCAGAACAGCGTCTCTGGGTTCTTATCTGGTCCACGCAGCAGCTGCCGCCAGTGTAACATGCTGCAAAACAGGATTTAAACCTCGCCCCTGAAGCTGGAAATGAAATATATATAAGTTTCTACATTTTAAAAAATACTATAAAGAGCGGAAAACAGTAATAAATGAAACAAAGTCGATATTTAATGTGACGATCCTTCGCTTTAAAACAAAAACAGTGTCTCAGGTGCAGTGTGTGCAGTTTGATAAGGAAATGAGCTGGAAGTGTTACTGAGCATCTTGCAGAAGCAGCCGCGGTTCTTCTGGAGCCTTTGACTGTCGACTCGCTTCTTATTTCTGCAGCGAAACCCAGCAGCCTTCGTTCTGTTTTTATCTGAAAAGTGTCTCTTATATGATCTGTAGCTTTCTTTACTGACATACAAACATTTTTCTCTGTAACATTTAATTTTGTGCTGGAAAAATATTGTTTGGAAATCTAAAATGTCTTTTTTTATTGTAGAAGTGTGTACTAAAAAAAATAGGGTGCCTGAGACTTTTGCACAGTAGTGTGTGTGTGTGTGTATACAGTGTATATATACAGTATGTGTATATATATATATCTATATATATATCTATATATATATATATATATATATATATATATATATATATATATATATATATACATACACTGTAATAACAGCGAGGCTTCTAGCATAACCGTGGTAATAATGATGAAAACACTGGAGCACATCATTCGAACAAGTACGAGTGGCTTAGTCAGTGTTTAAAAACCCTCGTACGTTCTCATCAGAACAGCTCGGAGCAGTTAGTCTGATTAGCATGTCCTTGGGGAACCTCATTAGCACCGCTAATGGATCAGATCACAAAATAAAACATTACAACTGCATCCAACATAATCATTCAATGGGAAATGAATTATCACTTTGTGTGTGTGTGTGTGTGTGTGTGTGTGTGTGTGTGTGTGTGTGT
>CM040980.1:27723207-27739260 GCA_022985145.1 Pangasius djambal | reverse complement strand
CTGTGTGTGTGTGTGTGTGTGTGTGTGTGTGTGTGTGATCTTTTTAACTTCGCTATCACGTCTTTGATGTCAGTGTTTTTTGCCCCATGTGGATGTGTTACTCTATTATTATTATTATTATTATTATTATTATTATTATCATTAGAACAAGGGTTACAGCTATATTACACCACAGCGCTCTTGCATTCTGCATTCTGATTGGTCAGAAGGTGAATAATTTTCTAGAACAGCTGCTCTGACAGTACTAACAGGTGTACTGTACGTTATCATTTCTAAAGTAATAACTTACACATGGACCTGTAGGACGGACGCTTCACATAAACGGATCATTATTGTGAAGTTTTCTGCAAAGAGGAGTTTATTTCACATTTAAGGAAGGAGTCTCCAGTGTCAGCGCAGGACAGAGGAGTTTACACTTTGTGGTTTCTTAGCAATATGACAAGCTGCGTTTGTTTTGGTCTGATTTACTTCAAGACAGAGGAAACAACTGTTTGTAGCTGCTATAACGTAAGCGAGAACAGGAACTAACGTTGCAAACGTTTCAGTAACGCTGATTTAATTGTACTGATCATTGAAATTGTAAATTCTGTGGTGTAAGAGTAATAGAACATTTCAGGACATGCTGTTATTGGAAAATAATGAACTTCAAGGTGGTAAAATTTTTGATTAGAACATCATTGATTTTATTCCTATAACAGCATGACGCGGAGTGTTTTATTCCTTCCATACTGCAAATATAGTTGTGCTGTTCTCAAGAAATGCTTATAAACTTGATTTATCTCTGCCTGCTACGTCTGTCAGATATGTCACCTTTATTCTGTGATATCATGGATTCATGTTTATGAATATGAATATCATTATCATGTTTTAGTGACTGATCTTTATTTAGGGAAACGATCATAGCTCTAAGCAGAACTAATTACTGCGGCACAGATAATCTCTCAACCACAAGCCAATGGCTTATATCTTCTTTTTCGCTGATCACACACAAGCGACGCTATCCTCAATGAGGCGCAATTATAACATGAAGCAGAACCAGAGATCCTCATCCAGATAACGTCATTCTTCTGTTAATCCACAGCAAATTTCTTCTGGATGCTTCAAAGGTCAGCTATAAATAATACAGACATAATATGCTTTAATTTCTCTAAACCCGTTTATGTTACACACACACACACACACACACACACATAGAATTTTCTATTGAAAGTGTGATGGTATTAAAATTCCATTTTTAACTATATATACAAGACCAGGGTCAAGTTCACTAAATTAGATTTAATTGTGATAACTTCAAGAGAGAAAAAAGAGACGCTGATGAGGGAACAATTGTTTACAACAAGTTATAACAGGCGCCTGTTTCACAGACGTTCCACAACATTAAATGTCGATATAAACGTATAAAACGTACCCCATCCTCGATTATTTTCATATTCCAGCATGGCCCCGATTGTTTTATTCCTTACTTAACACCTTCTGACAGATTAGGATCAGAAATGAAAGAGTGCCAATGAAAGACCAGAAAGTTAGCAGTCATTCCTCCTGTATGTATCATCCTCTTGCAGGTGGAACGGATTGTGGACAAGCGGAAGAACAAAAAGGGCAAGTGGGAATATCTCATCCGATGGAAAGGCTACGGGAGCAAAGAGGACACGTGGGAACCTGAGCACCACCTGCTGCACTGTGAGGAGTTCATCGATCAGTTCAACAGCCTCCGCCTGCAAGACCGGCGCTCCAAACCAGCCAAAACCAGCACACAAGCCAGGGTCCGGGACGCCTCCAGATCCCAAGGAGAGACACGGAAAAAGAAAAGGACTAGCGGAGGAGGAGCCCCGGGACCGGGCATCCCACATAAACCGAGGAAAATGAGTGGAGGGAAAGCGTCAGGGGACAGAATGAGCAAACCTGTGACTTATAAACGAGTGAATGCAGGGCTTCAGTTTGTTCCTCCTATCAGGCGTCCTACAAATGGACTTCAGAATGGAGAAATGGATGCGATGCATTACAGGACTACTGCCAGGACACAGAGCGTCCCGAGCAGCCGGGTGGAGAGGATGATGGGAGAGATGGAGATGAGCGGAGCTGCAGCACCACTCAGAGATGAATTAGGTAAGGCTGATTTTTAGATGTTTGCAGGACGAGAGAAAATAAATCGCTTCCCGTATTTGATGCACGATTTATTACGATTTTATTTATTTATGATTTATTTATGTTTGAGACTTCCGTTCAACTGCCAGAGAATTCGGTTATTCTGAAGCTTAGTTTCCAAACTTGCGCAATTCCCTTGTTCGAAATCAAATTAATCCTTATATAGACGTTTTAAAAAAATGGAAGATCTTTAAATCTACATTCCAGTGAACCTTATTGATAGTAGTGAAAATAATGACACCACCCAAACCCATACACTCATACAGCTGAGTGCAAAAGTTTGCACACCCTTACTTTACTGATGAAACCAGCAAGATCTTTAAAGTGATTTTTTTTTTTTTTTTACATGTTCCTTTATTATCAGAAGTATCAAAAAAATGGACAAAAAGTGTATCTAAGGATATTAATATTAAAATCTAAACTATTTTTTAAGAAAATCTAAATTTTTAACGATTTTTTTTTTTTAAGTCTTTCTGCTGTATTTTTCCCCAGTTCTGTCCGTGGTTCTGTTTCTGTCTCTGTGTTTCTTTAATTTCTAAATAAAAGGAATAAATCACTCTCTGCGGTGCTGTTATAGGAAAACAATCAACAACAGCATGGTGTGATGAATCGTCATCACTGCTACCTCCCTGAACTTGATTATTTTCCTATAACAGCACGTCCCAAAGTGTTTTATTCCTCATATACCAAAGCGATTTTGCCACCATTACAATTTTTCCTTATTAAAGAAAGACACGTCATACTTTATATCCATTTATGGTGACATTAAATGTTGTGGAACATCTGCAAACCAAGATGGTTTTTGTCCTCGTGTACATTGTAGCAGCTATAAACAGTCGTTCTCTCGCCAGCCTCTCTTTTCTCTCTCTTGTAGTTAATGAGAGAGAAAAAAAATACACAGCTTGTCATGTTACAGAGAAACCACAAAGTGTAAACTCCTCTGTCCTGAAGAATTTTAATTTACAGCTTTGCCTCTGAATGTTACAAAGCACCGACACTGGAGACTCCTTCCACAAATGTTAAACATCTCCAACATCTCCTTACAGGAAACTTAGTCATCAGTGATATTTTATAAAATAAACAGAATAGCATTAAAATAAAATTTTATTAAGGATTAAATATATCATGATGTATCAGAAATACACTTTCTCTTAAATGTAATTTAACACATTCATCATGAGATTTTTGCAGCTTTGCTGCTTTCAGGAAACACATTGAAGTATTATTACTATTATTATTATTATTATTATTGTTGTTGTTGTTGTTGTTGTTGTTGTTGTTTTAAAAGAGATTATAATCATAGTAGCAATATATCATTTGTAAGATTTGTCATTGAGTCTTTAAAGAGGGTTAATTCTCATTTTGAAAAAAAAAACCTTCCTCCATATAATGGTGATTGTGTTTCCTGAAAGGATCACAGCTCTTGAAATTAACTCATGGCATCAAAAGATGTTCCTCATAAAGCAGCTGGTGTGCGCAAATGAATAAACCTCCGCTGGCATTTCGAGCGACTTCGAGCCACGAAAAGAAAAATGTTCAAGTAATTCTTGTTGCTTGTGATGCAAATTGTTGTGTGTGACATTTTACAAGCTGCAGGGTCAGGCTTTATCATCTGAATGTCACTTTCACACTGTTGGGCTCCTCAAACAGGCAGATTTTCATCGTCCACGCCACGGTTATTCGTGTTCCTGTACAAACCTACTGTTTTTTTTTTTGTTTTGTTTTTTAATGTGTGGATTCCAGAGCTTTCCATTTTAACATATTTGATAAAAACGTATGGATGTTGAGTTGTAATGGATACTGATCAAATATTTGATGATTTATTGGTATGTTTCATTTATTACAATATTCATCAAGCACACTACTGTTATTGTGGGCACTTAAAATAATGGCACTCTGCTTGAGTCGAGCCAGTCTGAGATCAGCATGCTTATTAAACGGCAATATAACAACATGACAATGTATATTTATAGCCTATTCATCAACCATTTTGATCTCTGTGACTTTGACCGTGACATGAGTTTTGGTAGTTCGAGTATTTCAGAAACTGCTGATCTCCTGGGATTTTCACGCACAACACTCTAGAGTTTACACAGAATGGTACGAAAAGCAAAAAAAACATGTTGATGAGAGAGGTCAGAGGTCAGACTGGATCGACTTACGATATGGGAATACTGTGAATAGTTCATGACCTTAGCATATAATGTTCTATCTGAGTGAAAAGCTGTTTTGAGATATGGGACATTAAAAATTTTGACATTCCAGCTAGAAAAACTCCTAAAATTTCTATTTACACCTCAACAAGATCTGCACTTTTTAAGATTACTTCAAATTTACATTAATGGAATTCTCAGACTTTTAGAAATTGGATTTTCTGAACATTGGCCAAACACAGATCACAGAACCCTATTATTCCATGAGATGAAATACTGTTTAGTTTTATAAGCTTCTGTCTGGCAATTTTTTTACAGACAAATATACTTTTCAATAAAACTTTTGAAAAAGTTTAAAATACAAGATATTTCTTTTCAAACACTGAAGTTATTCCTAAACAAGATCATTTTTGTTGAAATTTCTGCTATGCTTTATACATTAAACCAGGCAGTGACAGTAGACTTTTACTGTACCTATTTTACACACTTACTTTCTATTATGTTCTTTTATATCAGTGTGTAAATATAACCTGGATAATGATTAGTCAAGGAGCATTCATCCTATGATCATCCAGGATGATTGGCTGGCAGATAAACCTTATAGAACCAAGTTTATCAGTGTTTTTTTTTTGTTGTTGTTGTTGATGATGTTTTTGTTTTTTAATACATTACACCAAAAATTTTGCAAAATAAAAAGATACAAAAAAAAAAAACATACCAGGAGAATAAAGTAGGGCAATACTGATGAAGTTTATGTGGTTATCTGATTTTTCACCAAAAGCCCCTAATATTGGCCACGATTCATCAAAGCTTACCTTCATATTGGTTGTCTGCAAATTCTAACCTAACCTAATTCAAAATAGCACTAATATATGATTAAATAACAATTGCTGATTAACAAAATGTTGCATTTTAAATATAATCTTGTACATGATGTCAGATTTTGTTGCCTGAAATTCAATTGACTTGATGCCAGTTTCTTTTTATTATTGTGGTCTTTTTACTCTGCAGACTGCTCTGGGTATTCACTTGAAGCTTGTCTTTAAATGCATTGTCTCACTCCAGGCTGCTATTTCTGGACCTGGCCACAGACATTTATTTCATTTTGCCACTTGTGTTTAAAATGTAGAGCAACGACCTGCCCTGTTTCTTTCTTAAGCCATTTTTCATCGACCATTTGTGCTGCCTATTTTAGATGTGATCAGTTGATGGAATCAACTGACAGTTTAATTAAATTGTTGTGAAACAGAGAGAGGGCCAGAGCAGTAAATGGATGAATAGATTTGACAGGAAGAATGATGAATGGTTCCCCTGTAATGAGTTGTACTGAGCAGGCATTTTGAAGGAAGATGAAATGAGTAATAAATGTACAGGGGTTAGACCTGTATTTTAACAGAAGTCTGACACTAAGACATTGTAGTACAAAGACACGCGCCAGTGTAAGTTCAGAATTTAAGCAAAACTGCAGCAGGAAGTAGACAACAACACAAATTCAAGATTAATAGCACGAGTACGTAAACTGGGCAAGTCACAAACATAATCCAAAATGAAAGTTTCAGAGCCAGACTAATCCTAGTGGCAGATAAAGTGTGGCTCATAAAAAACTGGGAAATCTTCAAGACCTCACAAGAGACCTCTAAAAACTTGAACATATAAACAGTCCTTGGAGATTTTGGATGCTAGTGCTGGTAATCCTTCTGAACAATGCACTTCAGGGGACCTAAAGAACCACCAATAGAGTGCAGTCCAGGCAAAGTCTGGATGTCCTACAGAAGGAGGAAGTGCAAGCCTGTCTACAGACCACTCGTATTGAGAGTCGCACCTTAAGTTCAAAAGTTACGTCAATATTTATATGGGGAAACTTCTTCGTATTCAGAGTTGGTTTACGAAGGTATTTAATTTGATTTTCTGAGCAACGGATTCAGATTATTAACATTATCTGTGTGTAGTTCACACCAGATTATTGCTGAGTAGAGGTATCTGAGATGGTGTTCTTCAATAAGTCTGTAGCCATGTCTAAGATCTAACAACATTAGAACATTCCTAGGGCAAATACCTCTTGCCTTTTGGCATGTTTTCAGTGCTGTATCTTTTTGATAGTCTTGCCAAATGTCTATCCAGATTTCATTGCACTGGCTGTTTCTCTTCCTTGCATCATCTAGAAAGAGAATCTGCTGTTACTTTCTACAAGTCTGGATTGTATTTCAGTACTAAATTAAAAGGAGATCATATTAGGACTCGGATTGCTTTTACATGTACAAAATTTGGCAGACATCGTTATCCGGAGAGACTTAGAAGTGGTTTGTATCAAAAACTTATCCTCATACTAGTTCAGGGACTAAGAACGCCATGAAGCTAAAATACTGTTTGGGGGTGGTTAGTACAGCATGGAAAAGAAGAAAACATACAAGTCAAAGGATAAAAAAATATTAAATAAGTGCTAATTCAAGTGCCTGAGGAAGAGGCAGTTCATTGTTACTTTCTGGGAGAAGTTAACCCTTTGGCGATTCAGACAGTTGGGATAATAAAATATTTTAAAAGTTCCCACCAGCCAGTGCCTCAATCCTTCTAAGGCAAGTTAACAACTGCCTGCATGGTAGTTGCATTTAGTAGGCCTAACTCTTTTATGAGGAAAAAGCACATGGATCTAAGTTTCTGGCTGATCCTAATGCTGCAACAAGATTGCCCTAGCTCTTATCACCAGTGGATGAATATACCTTCTATAGAAGTTAGCAAATCTCAGGAATTTTTTTCCAAAGCGTATTTCTTTTCTCATCTGGGCCTCCACCTTTTTCTATCTTAACTTTATCCTTGTCAATGATGTAACCCACAAAAGTGGACCGAGTTCTGGTAATATCTGCACATTTTTTGCCTTGATGTTGAGTTGAGGTGAGGTAATCAAGGATTCTGCCAAAAATTTCCAAAATTGGTGTATATTTACTCTACCTCTGTCAGAGAACATACGAATGTCATTGATAGAAATGATTACAAGTAGTCATCACATGTTTCTATAGATCACAGGACAGGACTTCACTGATCTCATAGGGCTCAGATGGTTCCATTCATCCATGTTGTAGTTTAGAGGGATTTTGGAGGTTGGGTTTGGAGTAGTGGACACCGATAATTGTATGTCTGGCCCAGATCTCTTGTAAGAGACACGGGGGAAACTTGAGCCCAAGGAGGAATAGTTCCTGCCAAGCAATCATTCATGGTCCCATGGTCTAGGAGGGGGCTGGAAAGGTAGCTTTTGCTGTGCTGAACACTTTCTGCTGGTCCTTGCTTGAAGATGCCCTTATTGAGAGTGACTTCCATTTATCTTATTTATTTAATTGAGCAATTGAGGATTAAGGGCCTTGCTCAAGGGCAGCTTGGTGGTGCAGGGATTTGAACTCACAACCTTCCGATCAGTAGGCCAGCATCTTATTTTTCTTCACACGCAGAAGACCAGAAAGGTCCGCTTGTATGTATCCATGAAATGTGAGTCAACATGGATACGTTAACAGGATGAGAAGAAAAGTCAAGATTAAAGAATGAGGTGGTAAGCTGCATGGGCAGAAGGATGGGTGGGACCTTTCCAGTTCCTAAAAGGACGTTGTTCCCAGCATGCAAATGAAGAATAAAAAGTAGTTCCAGTAAGGGAAACCTAAACTGCTGAGTCAGTTTTGGTTATAAAGAGTTTCATGCCACACCGGAACAACCTTTTCTGAGAAGTAGATCTTTGTCTTCGGTCAGCTATGATGTATTGCTCTTGTTTGGTTGGAATGAAAACCACCATCCACACCAGGTCTTTGCAGATGAGATTAGACAACCCGGTATATTTGATCAGTCAGAGGGGCTCAACCAGGAGTGAGTCACCTTTTCTTAGTCCAGCCTAATTTTATCCTTTTCACCGTCTGAGGTCTCATGAAAATGGCCCATTTCTCTGTTGACGTTGAGAGGATAATCAAGGAGTCTGCCAAAACTTTCCTGACTTTATTATACAAATCTACTATTGTACAGTCAGAGACTCTCATGGATCCAGCTGGGCCCTGGCAGCCTTCATTGTCTTGCTGCCATCATAGAAAGACAACACATGTACATGTTTTATGTAGAAAAGTTTACTCAAATGTCCATGCAGAAGAAGATAGCATTTATTTTCACATATCCCAGTTTGTAAGGAAGCTGGAGTCAGAGTGCAGGGTCAGCTCTGGTCTGGCATCGCTGTACGGGATAGGGTCATGGGGATTGCTCAAGGGTCCACCAGCAGCAGCTTGGCAGACCTGGAACTTGAATTCACAACCTCTTGAGCCCAGAACCTTAACCACGTAGCCACCACTGCCCCTCAAATGCAATTCACAGTATCTAGGGAAAGGAGCCCGGGAAGCTAATTGCATTTCGACCTGCTCGTGGACAGACGCCAATGGAGACTTAATTCCATTCATTTCAAGCCACGAGAACGCAGAAGGGAAAGGTGCATTCTGGTACAGTGCCTGGGCCTTCAGAAAAGTGGAGTAAATGTTGTCCATATGGTTCATTACAGCTTTAAATAGTGACATAGATTGTTCGGAAATTTGGCCCAGAGCAAGATTTTCGCCTTAAAATGTAGTTGTCCAATCTAAAACCTTCCCCCAGAGCAAAGAGATGATAAACATAATCATATAATGGTGCATTAGAACTGCCCCTGCATGTTGGACCAAACAGCTGGAACTTTGTAATAAAAATCCTTGGCTCTTATCTGTATTACTGTCAGATTTATCCAGAAGCATGGTCCAAGTGGCAGGCAGATCTGTTGTGCAGCTTTACAATACGAGGCTGTACAGGAATGGTGGGGGCGGTGTGCTGAGCCGCTTAACCGTGCCTTCTAGCGTGGTGCATAAATGAGTGAGCAGTCAATGCATCTCCTGTAGCCGTTTACCTTGTGCTTTGATGAATTCCCACAGCTCCGAAACCTCACAATGCTGAATCCATTTTTTAAAGGCAGGGTTTGTATGTAACAGCCATACAAACTGAAAGGTATTAACCAAGGCTGTTTCAAAGAATGTTAAATCCAATGCGAATCCAAAATGTTCCGATTTATCTTATAGTCTCATTGAGGAAGACGCTTATATAACAGCAGCATCAGTGAGCAATCTGAGGTTCATGCTGGAATTAATGAATTTTTCAGCCACCATGTTGTCCTCTTTTACTGTCACCCGCTTGCTATTTTGTAAAAGCACATAGATAAACCCAGACAGAATCTAATCATATGCTTCCTCATTTGTCTTTAGAGATTAAGTAGAAATTGTCTCGTCGAAGTAAGTCAAGGTGAGTGGATTGAAATTCCTGAGGGTGTTTTGTCACTCATGTGAAGGATTTCATCAGTTCTGCTAGTTCCACTGATGGAGTAGCAAAACGTCCGTCTGATTGCAACTCCTGCTAGACATTTAAAAATGACTTGGATGACTGAAAACCATCACAGACCTATTAAACAGAGAATAATTCCAGTTTCCTAGCACAGCATTCCGAACATTGTGTTTCAAAATGTCTGGATTTATTCAAACACCAGTTTTTATTGTGAAAGTAGTGATTGTCATCAAAATGGCTCACTGACTGTAAATAACAGTTTATAACACTGCAAACTCTAAGACTAATAATAAACACATTTAACAAATAAAATGTGTAACTGTTGATATGGTGAAGTTTTCTGTAAGGAGACACTTATGTAACATTTATGGAAGGAGTCTCCAGTGTTAGGGTTTTGTAACAATCAGAGGTGAAGCTGTAATGTTAAGTTCTCCGACATCCTCAGGACAGAGGAGTTTTTACGCTTTACTGTTTCTTGGTAACATGACAAGCTGCATTTTTTGGGGAATGACTATTTATAGCTGCTATAACATAAATCATAACATAGCATGAGCTAACTTGTTTTGTGGATGTTCCACAACATTAAAAGTAACTATAAATGGATA
The DNA here is from genome assembly GCA_022985145.1 of Pangasius djambal. Lineage (NCBI taxonomy): Eukaryota > Metazoa > Chordata > Actinopteri > Siluriformes > Pangasiidae > Pangasius > Pangasius djambal. The sequence goes on along the minus strand of CM040980.1, from coordinate 27,729,032 downwards.
AAATTGGCAGCAGTAACTCTGCTTCATTACACCGCCCCATTGTGTTTTATTCCTTACATAAGCACTACTTATAATATGTTCTGTTAACGATTTATGAATGCATTAATGCTATAAACTGTAATGCATTTTGCTAAATAATTATACCCATGTTTACAAGGCTTTATGAATGCATTATAACATGTTATGAATATGTTAGTAGGTTATTATGCATATGGCCTTCATAGAAAGTGTTATATTTTCAGTGCAGCATTCTAGAAAGTTTCTTAAAACAGGGTCACCTAGTTTGTAAAAGAACAAACACACCTGCTAAATAAAAGAGAAATGATATCTCTACGTTATTGATCTGTAGAGGTTTAAGGGCAATCCTCTTAAAAGTCTGCTTTAAAAATATTCACTAAACATCTAACTGAATATAATTTGTATTGCATTGTTATTTACATCAATTAATGTTATCCTTTTTATACTGTATGTTAAAAGCATATGATGTGTTATTGGATTTTGATTCTGTTCCATATCCTAATCAGATTTTATCGTCTTTACGTAGATTAAATCACACCTTTTTTGTTACTCTTCATCATGCACAAACAGGTTCGCCGCTCCCGAACGGAGACACGCATTTACACAGTTCAGCCAAGCGGAAGCTGGCTGAGGACAAAGGCTACATTTTCGACAAGAGGCTGAGGTACAACGTCCGGCAGAGCGAGACAAATTACAGATTCAGGGACATTGTAGTGAGGAAGGAAGAAGGTTTCACACACGTCCTGCTGTCCAGCCAAACATCAGACAACAATGCACTAACACCCGAGGTATGTCACTTTCAGTAAGACCGCTATATGACAGAAAGGAAATGTTAGTCAGCCACACAGACATCAGTCACAGATCAAACCGAATCTAATCACTGATTACAACAAACATTACCTGAACACTTTGACTCATTAAGACTTGTGTTCTGACAATGACACACATACACCATTTTTGTTTAAATCACAAGATACTCTGAAATTTAACTTAACTGAGGAATAGGTATACGTGACACGAGAAATGTTTGTAGTAAACGTTTAGTCAATTTAGAAATGTTAGAAACAATCTAGATCTCATCTAAATGGAAAATCTTTGAAAAACTCTGATTAGGCTCTTTAACACTGTCTATGAGCAATTAATCCATAGGCTGAATGGTGTCGCGTGCCAAACGCACCTGCCTTTAATAAAGCACTCATTTAGAGACGCATTAGGATCTGTGAGCGACCCGTTAACAAGTTCTATAAAGATTTCCTTATTTAATTGCTATTCTGTGTCATTTTTATTTGGTCTGTGATTATCGTGATTAAACTGTAATAAAACATAAGACAACCCAGGGGTTCAAAAACTTTTGGCAGTGTGCAGTACTGTGCAAGAGGCTCAGGCACATTAATTCAGGCGCTTGGCTCAATTTCCCTAATAACCATGACAAATAGGCATTATGTTTAATGTCAGAAATGTGGATACAGATATATAATATGCTTTTTTTTTTTTTTGAGAAGCATAACATAAGATTTGAAAACATAATGCAAATCTTTGACATTCTGTTATGTTCTGATTTGGACCAAAACGACCTGTTTTAATTAATTAATTAATTATTGGTAAAAAGTGACCATATATTTTTAATGACTTTATTAATATTAAACATTATGAAATTGGGTCAAGGTCACTAATAACATTTTTTTAATCAGATTTAAGCTTAAGTTGTAGAAATGATGGTCAGATTATTTTTTATTTTATAGCAACATGATGAAATAAATGTATTCAAAAACAGCCAGTTGTTTTAGATTTTAGTTCCTGACACATTCCCTTCATCTCCTAAGTACACTCCCAGCTGTGCAAACACACCTGCTTTTAGCGGGATTTCCATAAATACATTATTATGTTATGTAGTCTAAAGAGTTTCTGCTGCATTTCACATCTGTTTCGCTCGGAAACCTGAGAGCTGTGCAGACCTCTGTGATTAATGTATGAAGATGGGATTATTAGGATTTAAGTAGATGAACCTGTAATTATACTTGCAAGTTTAAAGTGTGCTTTGATCACACTTCAAGAGTATTAAGAAAGGAAGACAAGGTTACATCCTCTGAGACTTCTTTTAAGGCTTAATATAGTAGCCGATGATGCTACCACCACCATGCTTCACTGTTTTGATAGCTCTTTTGTCTTCATGATGCTGTTTTTTTAAGGTGATTTCTTTAGCAATCTCTGGATTCTTCCAGGAACATTTATATTGAGATCACGTGAAACTTTAATTGCACACCAGTCGACTCTGTTCTAACTAATTATGTGACCTCAGATGATAACTGGTTGCAATTTTTTTCCCCTTTTCATTAGAAGAATTAACAATAAACAAGCACATAAACATTCATGATGAAAAGTAATTTAAGGGTGAATCACTACAGACCTGAGAATGAACAACATTCTTCTTGGACAATGAACTATTAAATTAATAATTTACCTCCCTTATATTCTGTTTGCATTTAATTTGAAAATTTTAAATACTTTTTGGCACTTAAACTAAATTTAAAATAAATTCAAATATCTTATATAAAAAAAAAATCTGGGTCTAATTTTTCTTGAACAGAGTTTTTTTTTTTTTTTTTTACAAAAACTGTAATTGTAAAATATTTTTTATAGACAAAAAGATAAGTGAATTTTTATTTAATGCAGCTTGAGTCTACAATGAACATTCAGATTTTTATAACAGCTTGTAAACAGCTAGTCTGTTTTGGCTATGACTGTTAGAGACCTGTGTGTAGATCTGTAACCTTGTTTGAGAAATATAACTTCTTTGTATCAAAAACTATCAGTGAATAATTAACATATATAATCTTTAGCCATGAGAGAATCTTTTTTTATTATGTATAAAAGCAGCATGCTTGTTTCAATGTCGTTTTATCCTCAGTAAAGTCTCCTTTATCCTCTGAGTAGTGAACAGTGTGGATTTAGCGCTAGCGTTTATTCGTGCCGTGGCGCTCTGCCCCCAGGCTTCTGGTTCAGTTTGTAAATCACTTTAATTTTCTCTACTTTACAAACAAGTGCTGTCAAGAAACAGAGAGGCGAAAAGCAGTGACTCATCCTAGAGGATGAAGGCTTACAGTGCAGATTGTTTTCTTCTGTTCTGGCTTCTGGTGTTCTGTGTTCGATAACTGTGTACATCTCACGAGACGTCAGTCACACTCAGCATGTTAAGAAACTAATGTGTGTAAGGAGGTGGACGATGAATTGGTTTAAAAATTAAGCCTTACATGTCTTTTTTTTCTATCAGCTATCCATCTTCTGCTTTTCATGGAGACTTGTGGCTTGAATATAGCAGAGAGAAAAAACATGGGCAGATACAGAAAAATCCTAATGATTATCAATCAGCAACCAATAACAATTAACGATAACACCAATAAACCTCAACAACACACAGCAATTAACAACAGTTAAAAATAACATGCAACACCAAGGACAACTGACCTCAGCAACTAACACCAGTTAACAGTAACATGCAACACTAACAAACCTCAACAACACCCATCAACTAACAACAGTAACACCCAACACCAAGGACAACTGACCTTAACAACAGCAACCATCACCAACAACAGACCTCAGCAACACCCAACAACAAACAGAAGTTAACAATAACATACAACCCAGCAGCCAACAACCAACAACTGACCTCAACCACACCCAACAACCAACCCTAGCAACTTACCTCAGCACCAACAACTAACCCCAATAACTAACCCCAATTACACCCAACAACTGACAACAGTTAATACCACCCAACCTAGCACCCAGCAACCAAAAGCTTACCTCAACACAAGCCAGCAACCAACATCAGCAATGGACTTCAACAACACCCAACACCAAGACCAACAATGACCATCAAAAACAACCAACAACATTTAACACTAACAACCGACATCAACTATCAACAATACATAACATGCAGCACTAACTAAAACCACCACAAACAGCCAACAAATGATGCCATTGCCACAAGCAACAACACATAAGAAACAGAAAACAGTAACGCCAACATCAGCTAACAATAACGCCAAGCAACCAGCAGCACTCAACATCCAATACCAGCAACCAAAACTGTCAACAGCCAACAAACACAACCCCAAAAAAACTAATAACTGAGCCAACAACACTAGAGAGCTGACCTCAACAACAACAACCAATACCCAACACCAATTACCAATAACTCCACCAACACCCAACAACAATAAACACAAACAACCAACACCATCACCCAACACTAAAAAATACCCCCCAGCCAACAATACTAAACACCAACACCTGACCTCGACAACAACCAACACACAATATCCAACACCGATGACCACACCACTTAACACACACCACCAAACACCCAAAACCCAACGAACCCAAATTCCACTATGAATAGAATTTAATATAGGATTTAAAAACAAACGTTCTATTTTATTTATTTATTTTTTTATATTCATTAGAGAAAAGGAATCAAGTCATGTGGGAACGGTCATTGTTCTTTCAGGACGCATGTAAAATTGTCATTTCAACATTTTTTTTTTTTTTCTTTTTCTACACATTTTTTTTTGAAAACTGTGTACTTGGCTTAATCTCTATAGTGAATCCATATCACAAGGACTCTGTTCAGGTTATCCTGAAGTGAAATAAAATAATAGCAATAAAAAACATGATGCCATTTGAAATCTGAAACAATATGAGTGTAAGACTGGAGCAGAGATGGAGGTTAAGCTGGTTGAAATAAAATAATCACATTCGATATAAAAGATGTAAGCATGAGAGCATTAGCGATGAGGAAGGGTTCTGGAGGATCCCTGTGGAGATCCAGACAGAAGTAATCAGACTCAGAACATCTGACGTCTTCAAGCCTTGATTATTTCCTCCAAGCAGCTGAGGATGAGATGGTTGTAACATCATCCTAGACACCGCCAATCGTTTCTGTAATGTCCGTCTTCAGAGTTCTACGGTTAATTATAAGTAACCCTGGCAAGTTTGTTTCTTCTTTCTCTGTCTGAAGATAATGCTCATTTCCTTCTGAAGCTATATATAATGGTACAGAAATATCCTTCTCGTTGCTTCACACAGTGCGCTAATGTTTATTTATAGCAGTGGTTTCTGTCAGGATTAGGCACAGTGCTGTGCTGAGACTATAATAATGAGTTAGAGGGGAAAAGTAGCTTCCTGTTTTATAATTAGCCGCTTTCGAAGCCCAGTAAATAGATGCTCTTAAATTCATAAATCCCCTCCAGTCTATATTTGCTATGTGAGTCCATGACAAAAACATTTTATCCTTTCATAAATTCCAATACAATTTTAAGTACTTAAATAACCATTTATTAGTTTCTCAGGTAAGATTCAGGAGAAACCAAAAGGCATTTGCTGTTTGACTGAGAGCAATAGGAATTAATGTATTATTATTAGTAGTAGTAGTAGTAGTAGTAGTAAGTGATAGACATTGAGATATGTCGAGTTTTAGGTGCATACATGTGCTCGCATTTCAATTAAAAAAATAAATGAAGTATCCATTTGTGGAAAATTGGGGAGAAAAATCCAGTGATGTATTCTTTCTTTCTCTTTCTTTCTTTCTTTTTTTTTGTTTGCTCACAGAGAATGCAATTGAATCTGTTGAAAGCGTATCGATGCAAGAGCTTAGAGCACTTTATAAAGTGTACATGTGGTAGCTCAAAGTGCTGCACAATCAAGTACTAAAAATGAAATGATAAAAGGTAACATGAGGAAATAAGGCATGTTAACGTAAGTACAAAAACAAGCACAAGGAGTTTTTTTTTTTTTTTTTT
>CM040980.1:27706846-27721646 GCA_022985145.1 Pangasius djambal | reverse complement strand
AGAGCTAGAGGTAGCAGAGCTGAAGATGTTGAGGTTCTCTTTGGGAGTGACGAGGTTGGACAGGATTAGGAACGAGTACATCAGAGGGACAGCTCATGTTGGACGTTTGGGGGACAAAGTCAGGGAGGCCAGATTAAGATGGTTTGGACATGTTCAGAGGAGGGAGAGGGAGTATATTGGTAGGAGAATGTTGGACATGCAGCTGCCAGGCAGGAGGAGAAGAGGAAGCCAAAGAGGAGGTATATGGAGGTAATAAATGAGGATATGAAGCTAGTTGGTGCAAGTGTTGAGGATGCAGAAGATAGGGATAGGTGGAGAGTGATGATTCGCTGTGGCGACCCCTGAAGGGAAAAGCTGAAAGAAGAAGAAGAAGAAGAAGAAGTCATAGATTTTGTCAAGCAACCATGATTAAGAAATACACTATATGAATATCAAAAAATATAAAAAGAAATACACTATATGAAAAAGTTGTTTATTTATTTATTCATTCGTTTGTTTGTTTGTTTGTTTGTTTGTTTTTTTGTTTGTTAAACCATATTTATAATTATAATACCTAACCCTCTTTTGACTCTTTCAAATATTATACATTTTATTTTAGATGAAAATAACTATTCTATTTATATAATTTATATAATTCATATAATTTATAATGTTGTAGATTTTATTTCTATAATTTTTTGAAGTTTAGTTTAAGTTCATTTTCATTGAAAATTAGATATTTTTTTGTTTCTAAGTTATATTTTAGTTGAATTTTTTTTTATACACAGAAGTGATGCAGAATACTTAATATTCCAGTTATTATTAGCATTTTATGTCCATAAGGTTTTTATTTCCATTATAACTCACAAATACAAGTTCATTATTGGTTAAATGCTCATTCGCTTCACGTTCATACTCCTGTCTTATTATTTCAATTCAATTATTTTGTATCGTTTCAGTTTGTTTTAAAGCTAATTATTATTTTTTATTTTCATTTATTTTATATTCGTCTACGTTTTCATTATTTCTTGTAGTTTATAATGGAGTTGTATAATGGAGAATAGGTTTGTATATTGTTTGGAACTTGCTGTGAAAAGGGATTATTAAGAACCGATCGTAATTAACACATTTATGCTTCATCGCAGGGGCGGATCGTCCGTGTGGCAGAGCCCAACCATCTATAGTATCAGCCGTTCAACAAATGTTAATCATCGTAGAGTACTTATTCGCAAAACCATACATTTTAAATCATGTCGAAGTACTAATCAGCTCTTTGGAGTGTTTAAAGAAAATGACGCTATTTGACAGATATAAGCCGCTGATCCACTGATTTGCTCAACCATGTTGCAGCGTGCTCACTGTCCCATTTATCTCCACAGAGTTATTATTGCACCTAGTGGTCGAACACAGGAACTGCAGCAAGCACTAAAAGAGGCCCATTAGGACAGGAATCATGCTGCCCCATGCTCAGGGGCGGAGCAGAGGACAGGACAGGACACTTAATGACAGGGTTGCCAGGGTCATTGTTTTTAGCTCAAATTGGACTAGTTTAAAAATACTCTACGGTCATCAAGATCTTGTTTTGTAGCAAATAATCAGAAATAAATCTAATAAATTCCCACGAACAAAGGCAGAGTGAAAGTGCAGATAGTCTCTATGATGTACTGAACCATTTCTATTGTAAGATATATTGCAAAGTTTGGGAGAGAGAAAGGGGGATTATGGAGTGGCTAATATCCGTGCATGAGAAATGCGTGGACACCATGGTGACTTAGTTTTCCAAGCAAAGGCAGAGGAAAAAGAAAAACGTGTCTTCTCCAGTGCCTGTTTTTTTTTTTGGTGTTACTTTCATGTCTTTTGTGTGTTTTTTGAGATATAGTTGAGCTGGATTTTCTTCTGAAAGCAGGACAACCTGGTTACTGATATTACCTTGAACACAATTGAACAAAAGTACGTCTAAAACCGCTCGAAACGTGCTGCTAGCCTGTACGCGGGATGACTGTGTGTTGTCGACTCTCGACTGCCTAATACCGAGTTACTCTAAAAACTCACTAGGAATTAGCCTCTAGCATAAGCCGTGTGAAATCTTCTCAACTAGATTTAGCTTGAGGTTATGTCATTAATTAGTAATGTCATGCTGCCACACCAAAATCTATAGTCGTGGTCATGCTGCTGCTTCACACTCAAGTATTTCTATTTCTAATAAACACTCATTCATCAGGGCAGTGGTGTTACAGATCACAGCGTAGGGGTGTGTGTGTGTGTGTGTGTGTGTGTGTGTGCTGTAGGAATCCTGATCGAGCTCTTGCATTCACGCTGATGGTTCTGTGGGGATTCTGTGGTTCCTGGAGCTCAACACAATCATCATTACTGTCAGAATGATTAGAATAATTATGGTTATTAACTTTGTGCAGCTCTTTGGGGGTGTTCATTCTTTTAACTTGTAACCTCTGCTTTCTGAAATCCACACTTTAATTCATGAGTTAATTATGAACTGAATTATGTGATACCTTGGAAAATGGGAATTGGACCTCAGTGTGCAAAATCTTCAAATAGACACTCACAACTAGGGTTCAGAAGTTTAAATCCAACACAAGATAAACTGTTTTCTTTCATTTTTTGTAAGAACCTAGTTGGGCAGCAATTCGATAACACTTCCTTATGAGAGCTCTATTTATCATACATTATAATGCATTTATACATTTATATAACCTGCATAACACCTTATAATACCTTACATAAGCCTGTATAAATGCTTATAAGTAGTTGTGAGCTTCTATAAAGTGTTATCTAGCATGTACAACACCTTATAACACCTTACATTAACCTGGGTAAATGTTCATAAATGTTTCTGAGCACTTCAAATGTGTAGCATGCATAACACCTTATAATACCTTTCATAAGCCCATCTAAAATCTCATAAGTAGTTCTGAGCGCTTCAGACGTGTTATATAACATGCATTACACCTTATAGTACCTTGCATAAGCCTACATAAATGTTCATAAATAGTTCCAAGTATTTATAATACCTTATATAGCATGCATTACTCCTTATAATACCTTAAATAAGCCTGTATGAATGCCCATAAGTAATTCTGAGCATGTACAATATGTTATATAGCACGCATAGTACCTTACAATGGTTCTGAGCATGTATAATGTGTTATATAGCACACATAATATCTTATAGTACCTTAGCTAAGCCTGTATAAATGTTCAAAAATAGTTCTGACCATTTATAATGCGTTATACAGCATGCATTACACTTTATAATATCTTACGTAAGCCTGTATAAATGCTCATAAGTAGATGTAGTTACAAGCATAGCACTCTATAAAGCAAGGGTACATGGCTCTATAATGTCACATGTCACATGACTGTTCATAAGAGCATTGCAAATTGCTGTGGTATAAGAGGAATAAAACACTTAAAGACATGCTGTTATAGGAAAGGAATTAACTTCGAGGCAGTAACAGTAACTCCACTTCATCACACCATCCCATCATTGTTTATGTTCCTCTAGCAGCTTGTCACTGAGTGTTTTAGTCCTTGCTTAAAAGGTACCTGATATATTTTTAGGTAAAAGGTTCCACTTCAGTGGCTAGTGATGGTACAGATTTTTATTTTTCTCAGTTATAATGTCGTTATGTTTTATCGTTGCTCCCAGCTGGAGTGAATCACTGCTAACCCTGAGATCTTGACAGCACATTTCAGTTCTCTCTCACTGCAGGGACTTTGTAAAAGCCTTCATCCACTTTAAGAAGCCCATTGTGGTGGCCATCAACGGTCCTGCTCTGGGTTTGGGCGCCTCCATCCTTCCTCTGTGTGACATCGTGTGGGCCAGCGAGCGGGCCTGGTTCCAAACCCCGTGTGCTGCACTGCGCCTTACACCCTCCGGCTGCTCCTCATACACCTTCCCTCAGATCCTGGGAGTGGCTCTGGTGAGTAAATCATTTCATCAATTTAATTGCGGCAAAAATATTTTTAAAGCATTGGCGTTATTCAGTCTTTCCCGTGATGAGCTGTTACTATAGAAACGATAACGTATGCATCAAATTCAAAGCAATTACATTCTCAGTGCAGAATGAGAGAAGGTCTACCTCCTCAAATGGGGGGGGAAAAAAACATGCTGGTCAATAGCTGTTGTCAATATGTGGTTTAAAGTTTCAGATCAGAAAGGTGAAGATGAAATGAAATCAGTTTTCTGGTTCTGGATTCTACTCCTGCTTCTACTCTTTAATTCTAGCGCCTTCATTTCATTTTATATCCTTTTTCCTGTTTGATTAAGACCTAAAACAAGAATAGTTTATGTACTTAAGTACATACTAGTATCTTCTTTCACACTTTCTTGTTTCTAGGCCAATGAGATGCTGTTCTGTGGGAGGAAGCTGACGGCACAGGAGGCGTGTAGTCGAGGTTTGGTCTCGCAAGTGTTTTGGCCGACCACCTTTAACCAGGAAGTCCTGCTGCGTGTGAAGGAGATGGCGACCTGCAGCGCTGTGGTAAATAAGATCCTCAGACCTCCTACGCAGTGTTTAAATCTCATATTCTGTTCAAAAAAAAAAAAAAAAAAGAAGTACAATGTAGACACGAATTCATGTCTACAATGTTCTTATAAACATATTATAATGCCTTATGTAGCCTGATTCATATGTGGAGTCATAAGCAAGAATTAATGTTATGTAATGTTATTTAATGTAATGTAATGTTTTGTTATTTTTTATTACATATTAAAAATATGAGATATTTACTGGATTTTATTCTGTTTAGTTATTTTTGATAAATGAGGCAATTGTATTATTGTTGTTGTTGTTGTTATTATTATTATTTTCCATGCTCAGGTGCTGGAGGAGTCTAAGTGCATGGTGCGCAGCATCCTGAAGTCCATGCTGGAGGAGGTGAACGAGAAGGAGTGCCAGATGCTCAAACAGCTGTGGTGCTCCACCAAGGGTCTGGAGGCTCTTTTCGCCTACTTACAGAGTAAAGGTTACAACGGCTAAAGGTCTCGCGTCGTCAGCGTGACCGCAGCACCACCGCACCCACCTAGAGCAGATGATGATGTCATGTACTTTGAATGAAATGAATATAAGCCAAGAATTCTTGTTTATTATTATTATTATTATTATTAAAATTATTCGAATTATAATTATTTATAATCCCGACTGTATCAGAGGGGTTCGGTTTTTCTGAGGATGCTTCCAGACCAGCATTCAAAACACTGATAGTTCTATCACTTAATGAAATGCCTTTAATGTTGTCGTTCTTTATTTATTTAAAACCCAAGCCATTTTGCATACAAGTGCAAACAAATAATTCAGTAATCCTGTGTAGATGTACAGTGTAGATAATTGTGGTTGTTTAATTTAATTTATTGTCACTCTCATGTCTAATGGGGTGAATTTCATACCAAAGGTTCTTGGGAAATTATACTAATTATTAGAATTATTATTCTCTTTTTAACCTTAAACACATTCCTGTCGCACCCCATTGTCGTTGTGATGTGCGCCATGGCGACCATGCAGTAGTGATGGGTTTGTGATAAAGTGTAGATGGACTGCCATCCTTGTTTTTTTTTTTTTGTTTTTTTTTTTTTTTAATTTTTTTTTTTTTTTTTTTTTTTTTTTTTTTTTTTTTTTTTTTTTTTTTTTTTTTTTTTTTTTTTTTTTTTTTTTTTTTTTTTTTTTTTTTTTTTTTTTTTTTTTTTTTTTTTTTTTTTTTTTTTTTTTAACGATTTTATTATAAAGTTTGTCGCAAATCCGTCGTCCTTTTGTTAGACGTCAATTACCGTCTCTGTCGTCAGCCCTGAATGTGATGATCGACTCTCTTCCTGGTTGATCAGAGGGATGAAATTATTCTTTTAAGAACAGTAGGTGCTTCAAACAAAAGCATAAAAGATATCTCATGCATTGTTCATCCCTGATTCATAAGTCTATGCAAATCCAATGACAGGACATTATTTTGTTGTTGTTGTTGTTGTTGTTGTTGTTGTTGTTTTTTTCCCCCGTATATTTATCCTGATTGCAATTCTCAGCAATGCATCACTTACTGAAGGAGCTTGAAGTTCATAATGAAGTGATGTTTTATTGTGACAGTCTTTAAGATAATGAGATAAAGAAAAAGACGCTGAATTGTAACATCTGTGCTGATAGTCCTTCTGCTCTGCTCTGAACTGTGCATTTTTCTTCATAACAGTTTTATTTTAATTTTTTTTTCCTGAACATTCAGTAGATGAGTAGATGTATGTATGTTCAAGTATTGTAAAGAGCTCATAGGAAATTCTCAAGTAATTCGGAATTTTTTTTTTTCCATATTGGCCTTGGGCAAAATCATAAATCAGGATTTGATTGCTATTAAAGAATTTCTTTTTTTGCATCAGCATAAAACCAAGCGTGCAAAATCAGTTAATCGTATTTCACTTAGGTTATTTCACTCAGGTCAACAAAATCATACTTCCATAAACACGAATCTAACCAAAACACCCACCTTTCTCAACTTCTCCGATTATAGCCACGCCCCCGAGTACGGTGCAGGGTTGTGATTGGACAGCGATTGCATCTCAGTGTGGAATTGCTGCAACGTAGTAGAAGGTGAACGCTGAATTACGTTCACTTCTGACACAAAGTCAGCATTTAATTCTTTACAAAGAAATCCCATTTCGTGGAAGTGATGAAGTGGCGTAAGAGCAATGCGACGAAGGTTTTGGTCTTCCTGTGTAGCACTTCGTCCTCACATCACAAAATGTATTTCACTGTTTTTTGGTACGGAAACATCTCGTTCTAAAGAGTTAACCCTTTGAGATTTTGACTGATTTTCATAAACAGTCAAAAAAATTCACGGTAACATTTTCTTCAACACAAACTCAGCTATCGATTTAATTTTTCGTCTAAACAGTAAATCGAAGTACTATTAGGCTGCTTAGTCCATTTGAATGGAACCTTGATGTGTTCTACCCCTCTGTGTGGTTCTTTAGGCAGGTGAGAACACAACAATCACACTCGGGTATGGACCAGAACACCTGATCCGAGAGCGTCTGAGTGAAATAATATCAATCTCTATCTCTCTGCTATTTGGTTGCAGCGAGAAAGCAATTCGATTCTGAATCGACTCACCTGCAGGAAGTGAATCAGACATGCCATGTGTTCTGGGTTGCAGTTTTTTAGTTAGATGTTAAACTGACACAAACTGATCCAAAGACCAGAGCTGTAGCGCTGCAGGAACGCCATTTGTTCTGGAGATTTGGACTGACGAACAAAAAGTGAAATTAAACACTAAAAGCAGCACTCGAAATTTTAACCCTTGTGTTCTGTTTGCTATTTAGCATGGATGTACTGTTCGTGAGTCATACTGACACACAATGAAACAACAGAAAAGACACATAAAATGACTTCTACAGCAGTTGTGTATTCAGGTACAGTTCCCTGCGAAAGTATTGGAACGGCAAGGCCAGTTCTTTTGTTTTTGTTATACGCTTGAAGACATTGGGGTTTGAGATCAAAAGATGAATATGAGACGATAGAGCAGACTTTCAGCTTTCATTTCCTAATATTTACATCTAGATGTGTTCGAGAACTTGGAACGTGGCACCTTTGGTGGCAGACCAAGCAATCTTTAGGTGAGCAAAAGTATTGGAACAGACAGTCTTAAAGTAAATAACACTTAATATTTGGTTGCATATCCCTTGCTTGCAATAACTGCGTCAACTTGGCGACCCACTGACATCACCAAACTGTTGCGTTCTCCTTTTGTGACGCTTTTCCAGGCTTGTAGAGCAGCTTCTTTCAGTTGCTAGTTTTGGGGGATTTCTCCCTTCAGTCTCCTCTTCAGGAGGTGGAACGCTTGCTTGATTGCGTTAAGGTCTGGTGATTGACTTGGCCGGTCTAAAACCTTCCACTTTTCGCCCTGATGAGGTCCTTTGTTGGGTTGGCAGTGTGTTTTGGCTCATTATCTTGCTGCATGATGAAGTTCCTCCCAATTAGATTGGCTGCATTTCTCTATAAACTGGCAGACAGAATGTTTCTGTAGATGTCTGAATTCATTCTGCTGCTACCATCATGAGTTACATCATCAATAAAGATGAGTGAGGCTGTTCAAGCAAAAGCCATGACACTACTTCCACCGCGCTTGACTGATGAGCTTGTTTGTTTTGGATCATGAACAGATCCTTTCTTTCTCCACACTTTGGCTTTTCCATCACTTTGGTAGAGATTAATCTTGGTTTCAGAGCTTTTGTGGCTCATCTCTGTATTTTTTTTTTTTCTGAGTTCCTTCAGATTCTTACTGCTGATGAATGGTTTGCATCTTGTGGTATGGCCTCTATATTTCTGCTTCTGAAGTCTTCTTTGAACTATGGATTGTGGTACCTTCACCCTTGTCCTGTGGAGGTTGTTGGTGAGGTCACTGAATGTTTTTTTTTTGTTTGTTTTTTTGTTTTTCTTCACAGTTCTCAATGTTTGTGTCATCAACTGCTGTTATTTTTCTTGGCCGACCTGTTCGATGTCTGGTTGTTAATACACCAGTGGTTACTTCCTTTCTGAGGACATTCCAAGTTGTTGTTTTGTCTATGCCCAATGCCTGAGCAATGGCTCTGATAGATTTTCTCTCTTTTCTCAGGTTCAGAATGGCTTGCTTTTCTCCTATAGACAGCTCTCTGGTCTTCATGTTGGTTTATCCATTTTAACAACAAATGCAGTTTTCACAGGCAAAACACGGGGCTCAAACCAAGAGTAGACATTCAGAGCTATTAAATGTTTAAACAATCCATTTATCAGGGCACACCTAGGCAACAAGACACACCTGTCACTCATGTTCCAGTATTTTTGATCACTTAAAAAAAAAAGAGTGGCTTCCCCTCACTGTAAATATGAAGGTGGTATAGCAGAAGCACCCAGAAGAATATTTCTCATTTTTCATGTTCAGTAGAGAAAATGAGCCAAGCACACAATGCTTCATGTTAAAAAAAAAAAAAAAAGAGTATATTTCTACTTTAAGTAAAAACTTAAAACTTATATATAAATATCTAAAAATATATCTGAGCACTGGCCCCATGTCCTCCGGGCTCGGGTGATTTTTGTCATTTCTTCATGCACTTGGTGAAGATTTAACTCTTTCCGTCTCTGTATTTCTGACCAATGAATGAAAACGATTACAAGGACATTTTCAGCTTGACACGCCCCTCATCCAACGTTTTTTTTTTTTTTTTTTTGTTGTTTGTTTTTGTTTTGTTTTGTTTCATTTACTTATGTGCAGTGTGAATCCTCTGAATCGATTAAGGTGTATAAATGAGGCCTTCATTTGTTTTGATGCCACAAAATATGAAACAAAAAACATCGTCACCACATTCAACCACCGATAACTGCGACTATGACACAGGGTTAATATCTTAAATGAATAAAAATGCTCAATACTTGAAGTATCAAGACTCAATAACAAGATTTCTGCGTGTACCTCTCAGTCATCCTCTGAAATTTCTAAGTGTGTAAGGAAATGACACATCCTGATCCTGACCTCTTTTTATTCACTGAACTCTCTGTGACATCATTAAAAGCGTCAATGCTTTCTTTTTTTTTTTTTGGGAAAGAGGAAGACTCATAATTACAACTTTAGCCCATTTCTTTTGAGCCTTCTGTGACTTGTGTGTCTGTCAGGAAATGATGAATAAATCCTTATTGATTCAGTGAATGAAATGGATTGGGAAGGAGGAAATGAGGCGCTCAGTAGTCAGCTGCGATGAAGGACTCGCGTGAAGGTTTGAGGTTGGATCTGTGGATAACAGACAGGCGTTTTACATGTGATAAATTTGTGAATATATTTTAAACAGTTAAAGGACTATTTTAACAAAATATCATATTTTCTTGTGTATTTTTGTAAAGATTTACATAATAATGAATAATATATAAACATACGTTTTTCTGTTTCAAAGTGAGTTGCACTTTTCATCGACTAGACTGTCGTGTTTTGTGGACATAATGCAGATGTGGCTATATTTGCATGTGTATCTGCATAAATATATATTAAAAAATGAAAATGGTCTGTTTATAAAAACACAGTTGTAGGTGTGAATTGTTTTGTACAAATATGAAACCATTATGTTCAGCAGTTGTACATGCTTTATTGTTATATAATGTGATTGTGCATGTACATGATTGTAGATAACTGTTGCTTGTTGTTAAGATCTTTAGACTTTCTGATTTTTAAATTTTTTTTTTGGATTAATGTCTATTAATCTATCACAGTTTATTTTTTATTTATTGACAAATGCATAAAAAGTCCTGTGGATCGTCAGTGCCATTACATATTCACACACTTCCAGGTGGTTTTTTTTGTCACTGAGGTAATATTTAGGACGTATACCGTTGTATGCATAAGTTTTGGCACCCTCCGCCAATTGGCATGCTCCGTTTGTTTTATACTTGATAAGAAACTCTACAGGAAACAAACTTCTTTAAATATAATTCTTCATATTTTAATTCTTCAGGGTTTTTCTGTTGAACTACCTTTCATTTGCTGTGTGGTCAGGTTTTAATTTGTTATCGTCTTTTCACTGAGAAACTTCAGAAAACATGCGATCTGATGCGGGGTGCACAAACTTTTAGATACAAAGGTAACAGCCCATTTTTGCTTGTAGGCAATATAAGTGCTCTATTGTGTAATATTCTAATATTTACTTTAATATTATATTATAGTGAATTACATTTCTTCCTAAAGCTGTGATGATTTCATTGTGACGTCGTTGTAATGTAGCTTAACAGCTTTTTGTTTTAATTTCATTTTGTGCATTTTGTACTTTAAGTAACTCAAAGTGTACATCCTGGTTACCGTGGTTACCATGATATAAATCGTACTTCTGAATGAGTTCGGTTTGAATTTAGGTCTAAGTGTAACTAATACATCATGGGGGGGAAAAAAAATCATTGCTTCTTTATATCAATATACAGTAATATATTGTATTGTATTATATGTAAGGAATAAAACACTGCGTCGTGCTGTTATAGGAAAACAATCAACAACAGTGTGGTATGATGAAGGAGTCACTGTTATCACCTTGAAGTTGATTATTTTCCCATAAAAGCATGTCTTGAAGTGTTTCATTCTTCTTCAGCAATTTGCCAATTACAGTTGTTTATTTAGTAAAAACACATCATGCTTTTTAACCATTTATAGCTACCTGAACATCAGTGAAACGAGTTAGTTGCTGTTCTCGCTTACGTTATAGCAGCTATAAACAGTCGTCCCCTCACCAGCCGCTCTTTTATCTCCGTCTTGAAGTTAATGAGACAAAAACGACCGCAGCTCGTCATGTTACCGTGAAACCACAGCGCGTAAACTCCTCTGTCCTGAAGATGTCAGAAGACTTAGAGTTACAGCTTTACCTCTGACTCGTACAACGCGCTGACACCGGAGACTCCTTCCATAAATGTTAGATAAACATCTCCTTACAGAAAACTTCAGCATATCAAAGATTACCCGTGCTTTTTAATCCGTGTATGTGGAGCGTTCGCCGTACAAGTCCCTGTGAATGAGCTGTTACTATAGAAACGGTAACGTATTAGAACAAACACGTGAATATAAACCTGTCAGAGCTGCTGTTATATGATCGTTATATATGATAGAATATTGTTATATATGATATAATAAAAATAATAAGTAAAATTGGGAGTATGCTCCCAAAATCGTGCAGTGGTTTGCTTTCCCCTTTAATTTGAATAGGAATAAACTCTTATGAAGTTTTGAATGTTACCTGGTGTATTTTATTTTCTATTCCTTAGCATCAAAGCTGCCGTGTAGTGCAGTGCATAATGTCCCTGTCCTTCGATATGTTATTATATGAATATTTCAGGGTGCCTTAGAAGTCGTCATTCCAGTGTGTGTCAGTAGGATACTGTGTCTTCGTTGTGTGCCAGGAAGAACGATATCTAATAAATGACTCAATTAATGCAGCCTCTGGAGTGTGGATGCATTTCTTTAATTGTATTTGAGCTTCGTGATGAGAGAATGCATTTTAACCATCAGTGTGAACCCACATTATCCATTTAAGCCAATGTAAATGATTTAGATCCTCTCCAAAAGTAATTGTACCCCCATACACAGTATATAATCAGTGGGATTCTGAGTGCTTGTAGCTGTGAGGTAATACTTATAGCTGTACAGTAGTAATAATTATAATTAATATAAGCTATGATTTTATTCCTGTATGAGTAAATTAAATTTCTTCCATGTCCATGATAGATCAACATCCTCCGCAGCACATCGTCCGTCCACGAAGTCCGAGGATCTCCCCTGAAAAGGCAAAGTTCTGAGTATGTTTAACATTTTCTGTTTTCAAAATTTCCGTCTCACGGTTGCGCTTTAGGTCCTTCCCTGAGCCGCTGTCTCATCTGCTCTGCGTGAGCTTTGCTGCGTTCTCGCTTTGCCAGATACTGAAAACAATTTAAAAAAAAAAAAGAGTTCAGCTGACATTCTGAGAAACAAAATTATTCAAAAATGATTATTTATTCAATAACGCATGAGTTCAAACTGAGACGAATCCTTTATTTTTACTGATTTGACAATGGGAATCTCCAATTGTAATGCGCTGAGTGCAAAAGTTTGCACACCCCATGCTTTTTAGATTTGTGGGGGGTTGGGGAATATGAAACGTTACTCTGTTATAAAATTTATCTCTCGAAAAGAAGTTAGAGGTTTTGCCATGAGCCTCTCAATCTCAAAATCTTCACGACATCCGGCAGAGTTACAACGGATCTTTCAAGTAAGAGATAAAACACTCTGAGCTGTGCTGTTAAGGAAGGTAATCAGTGACTGGGTGGTGTGATGATTTCATTTGTCTAACAGCAAAAAAACAGCACGTCCCAAAGTGTTTTATTCTCTTATACCACAGCAATTTGCCAGCGATTACACTTTTTATTTATTGACATCATACTTTTTATCCATTTGTAGTTATATTTTTATGCTGTCTGTGGAGTTTGCACTCTCAGAAAAACGTGTTTGTTTTATTAAAATTTAAGAGAAAGGGGGGGGAAAAAAAGACAGGCTGGTGAGGGAACGACTGCTTACAGCTGCTATAATGTAAATGAGAACAGGAACTGACTTGTTTCACAGACGTTACACAACATTAAAGGTAACTATAAACGGATAAAAAGTATGACGTGTCATTCAGTAATAAATTTATAAACTTTGGCAGAGGAATAAAAGATGTCAGGACGTGCTGTTATAGGGGGAAAAAAAAATCAACTTTGTAAAGGTAACAGTAACTTCACGTAATTACACCACCCCGTTGTTGATTATTTACCCATAACAGCACAACACCGAGTGTTTTATGTCTTACTTACGTGAGTTTATTTCCACATCAAGTACAGCTTATAGGACATAGGTCTACATTTCAGGGCTTTTAATTTACTTACATGCTGGGTTATTAGGCAAACCATGAGTGCTTAGTCTAGGCTAAGTCTAGACCTATTTATTACTCTGAATGCAACACTGAATATTATAAAGACTTTATGAATCATTATATAGCACAGTATTATTTAAAGTGGAAGCGCATGGGAGCTTCAACACTGTTTGTGAGAAACAAAAAATAATCATTTTCTATTTAAATAAATACCAACATGCGAGTGATCACATTTAGGCAAGCTAGCATAAAAGAAACTCACAATTCATGATTAAATGTGAGTATTTTTAAGTGCTCGACCTACGGCTGTAGCTTTGATAAACCACGTCTCACCTCTTTCTTAAGACACGCCCTCATCGATCGATCCACATCGTTACACGTTCCAAAGAACCGGAGGAAGTTGTGCTGGAGATAAATTTCACAATATTAGTCAACTGTAAACAAATGTGCCTCATACAGGTCAAGAACGGAGAAAGGGGAGAAGTACTGGGAAACGGTGCAGCTTTCCAAAAGCATCATGAAGTTATAATCATCCTAATTTAGAGAGAGAAAGAGGGAGAGAGAGAGAGAGTGAGTGAGTTCAGTGTGATGCTCTCTTTACCATTTAACACTGCTCTGATTTCTGCTGTGATGCTTTTGGGAAACGTTATTTTTAAAGGCTTCTCTACATGTGAAGGAAAAAACTGAAGGAAACATACAGACACATGTACAGAAGATGAACAGACGATGTGATGTTTTTTTCTGACCTCTTTGTGACACTGTTTGAGCAGCGAAATCAGTTCATTGCACTCATCAGTGTGTAAATGTGGTGACAGGTCCGGGTGCATCCTGAGTTTAACGAGTACCTGGAAATATGCAACAAAACATGACATCATGACTTTCTTATGCCGCGTCTACACTTGGCACTTTTTCCTCAACCGCCAGCGCAGGGTATCTTTAATAGAGAGTGAGAGGACGGCTGACCTGAGCGCACAGAGAGCGTAGTCATTAAAAATGAGCACAAGGCCTCATGGGTAAAGTGTAGACGCTGGGGAGGGAAGGGAAAGGAACGCTCGCTGACACTGCTCTGTGCGCTCAGGTCAGCCCTCTTCGTGCTCTCCTAGAATATTAAAGATACTGTTTAAATCCTGTAGCATACACTATGTGACCAAAAGTATGTGCACCCCTGACCGTCACATTCATATGTGCTTGTTGGACATCTCATTCCAGATTTATTCCCCTTTGCTGTTATAATAAGTTCCACTCTTCTGGGAAGCTTTCCACTAGATGTTGGAGCGTGGCTGTGGGGATTTGTGTTCATTCAGCTACAAGAGCATTAGTGAGGTCAGGCGCTGATGTTGGGATGTCGAGGAGGTCTGGGGTGCAGTCGGTGTTCCAGTTCATCCCAAAGGTGTTCAGTGGGGTTGAGGTCAGGGCTCTGTGCAGGACACTCGAGTT